>FIZR01001545.1:0-11351 GCA_900060175.1 Ferrisia virgata
GTATAAAAGAGCAAATATTCCATTCTATGAACAAAAAAAATCAAAAAAAAAAAAAAAAAAAAAAAAAAAAAAGAGAAGAAGTAATATGACCTTTTCGTGATTGGTTATAGGACGATGGTTCTGTTCGATACTCCCCACCTATGGTAGCGTACACCGAAACAACATGCTACAGCACGTGTCTTTAGTTGCCATACTGTCTAGCCTTACGCATCTGGGATCATTATATGCCAGAACCGTCGTCCTGTTCGGATTCGCTCAACCGGTTTTAAGTTGATTTTGTTTCATTGGGAAAAAAAGTGAAGAGTACATACTCCGAAAAAATCGTTCGCGTATGTGTATACCTTTTACCTTATAATACGATGTGAATTTTTCAACTCTCTAAAAATCTTCGAGTATTGGTTTTCATTATTATTTTATACTCGTGGTATTTCTCTTTATTTTTTATTTTTTTTTGCACCAGTGTTGCGTGTTCACTTTGTTATCATTACTATATTTTTTGGCGGTACCATATCGGTTCTTTATTAAATTTTTTTCTTTTTAAATACTTTTTCACAAGTGCATGAAATTTGCTGGCTGTTTTTTTTTCCATAATTTTCTCTTATACTAACGATAACAGTGCGTTAAATTTATGTTTTGAATTCGATATTTTGTGTTGTGAAAACAATCATGATAACTAGATTGAATTTCAAAGGTATGTACCTATACGATGTTTGAAAGTTTTGTTGTTTTTTTTTCTATCTATCTATCTATCCATCTATCTCTCTTTTTCTCTATGTTACCTTTATACGTATTTCTTCTTTATAATCAGAATTACTCATCTTATACGTTGATCTTTCGTCATTTTATCCTTACTACGAGTTTGAAAATTTTCTCATCGTTCGAACATGTTTGATAATTCACTCACCATACAGTGACTAAGTCGATCCGGTTTTTTCAAATAGGTTTTCTTCATATACAAGTACCTACGTACAGCACATCAAACCCCCTTCTGTTTTATTACCCCATTTGAGAAAGTAATTAAATTGTAATCCGATCCTAGGTTTCAAGTATGCCTATTTTACTATCTCTATACAACTCCTTGGAATATAATTCGCATCGTGATCCTCGGTATGCGTATAAAATGTATATACAAATATTTCCAAGCTACATAGATAGTAAACCTGACCGAAGAGAACAGATGCGAAATCCATTAACACGTTAATATTTTAAATTATTTCGATGCGATCATTGTTTAATTAGTTCTGCGGAAAGTGGACCCGATAAATGTTTGTATTTCTCCTAAAAATCCACCAGTATGGTTAAAGGTACACACTAAATCATTTTCAAACTCATGGAATCTAGATAAGTCCCAAGTATACCAGGAAATACTGAATTTTTCAAATCTTTAATATCCTAGTCGAAATAATTACGAGTATTAAAAATAAATGATTCGAATTCGAATAATTTTTTCAATAAATCACCTCGATCGGTATAAGTGAAACTTTTATGTTTTATTTTCTTTTTAAAATTATACCACTTCCTCGAACTTATCAATCAATTTGACTAATTCGACATTTACCTTTCGGTAATTATAATGATACTTTTTCGCGATGTTTTAATACATTAATTTCAACGGACCGGTTTTCAAATTTATTATTCGATTTTAGATCCTTTTTCTGCGAAAACAAAAAATCAAATATTCCAATATTTGCTTTATAAATACTTTTTCATCCAATGGAAAAGTTGAAAAAAAATCGTGCAGTTCGAAAGATTTGCGAACACCATCGAATGAATATTCTTAAAACACAATTTTCCTGTTATTTCGTGTTTTCTAAATGCTTATTTCATAAGATAAGTTCACCTTTTTCTACATTATTTTCAAATATCATCATTAAATAAATTATTTACCGTTATTTCAAAAATCAACGCACCTAATTTTTCAAAAATCAATTTCTTTTTCAAAAAAAAGTTACAATTCTACATACCATAGATGGAGCTACTTGAGAATTCACGTTTTCTAAGCAAAGCAATAGCTCTGTACTTTTATCAATATCTTTGGACATCATAAACGGGGATGGGGGGGGGTTGTTTTGAGGTCTTAAGCCTCCCACATATTACTAAAAAAAAATTTAATATGTGATAATTTGTACGGCTAAAAAACGATCGTACTAATGCATTAACAATGAAACGTGCCCCATTCTTCCCATTCTTATAGGACAAAGGTGCAAGCTTTAAGCCCCCCCCTCCCCCGATTTTTACCTATCTCTGTCTATGATGATGATTAACTATGCCTAAACAAAAGATAGAATAATTTTTAATCAGTTTCTTCCTTTTTTTTTTTTTTTTTCTATATCAGCTACTTTCGTACTTTGAAAATGTATTATCAAACTTCTGCATGTTAAAAAAAAATCTGTAACTTTAAGTCTGGGTCAATTTTATGCCATTACTTATATCCTTGACTACACATACACACAAAACTTTTCATCATTCCAAAGAATAGTATTTTTCAAGGCTCATTTTGTATTATGGGGCTATTTGGGGACGTTGTTTCTGTCATGTTGTTGCAGTATAAATAATTAAGGGGGAGGGGGAGGCGAGTGTAACGAAATTCTATACCGAGTTTTATAAGACTACAAAATAATTTTTGGCCGCATCAGATTTTCAATGTTACCCGGAGATTTTGTGGTTTTCTGAAGACTGAAATCAGTTACTGGACTTGATATTCCCTGAAATTTGGACAGGAATCTTGAATTGACGGCAGATCAGATATATACGGGCGGGGATGACCTAGAATCGAAATTCAGATATGTTAAAATTTAGCAGAGGGTATAAAAATCATTATTTTCATATCATTCGATAGGAGAATCGAAAGCTCTACAACAAGTCCAGAAATCAGCCTTCCGTATTTTAAACCTTGAAAAAAAAAACGGTTACTCGCATAAGTCCGTCCCAAATGGCTGTAGCGAGCTGAAATTTGTGGTGTACATTTAATAACTGCTCCAGATACACCTTTGGTGAGTTTTTACAATTCATATCCATTTTTGGTTTTATCTGGATTTTTGAATCCATGTTTTTCTCAAATAGCCCCATTGAGTGGGTATTTATTTTCAGCCTGATTTTCTATATCATATTGTCAATGAAAACCAGGCCAATACGTTCTGTCGATGTACGACGGATGAGGGGAGAATATCAACAGAATCGATTTTGGGGTCCTAGAAGACCAACACGACTATTTTCGGCCATGTCAAATATTTATTTACGTATTTTTTCCGACGAAGCTAAAAATTATTTGCCAGCTTGATACCGACCGACCAAAATCGATCGAATTTGGGCCATAGGCTTCGACTGGCAGGTCATTTAATATTCTAGAGTGGGGATGATTTCGAGTCAAAAATTCAGTTGGGCCGCAATTTGTAGGAAAGGGTGTTGAGAGGCTAAAATCGTAAAAATTATTCTTTTTCGAGGCAGTCGATAGGCGATTCAAAGTTGTATAATATATCCAAAAATCAGCCTTCTTGGCCAATTAGGAGGTGAGATATGAGGGTTTTCTCCCTTTTTCACCACGAAAACAGACTGTTCCTCCCCTATCTGCGCTCCAAATTCAGGTACGAAGTTTAAATTTGGCGTAGAGATTGACTGGAGGTCCTAGATATCCTTTTTGCGGGTTTCTACTTTCTTTGCACCTCCTTAAAATTCTGAAAAAGTTATTTTTTTGTTGGGTTTTCTTATTTTTTGAGTTTCTTTCTTGCATAACTCCCCTCCAAATTGAGCCGGGATGTGCCTTTTCGGTATCTCGACTTTTCAGCCCCATTGTACCCCCTGACAACGGTAATGCTGTTTTTTACTACACATAATTATAATATTTCACGAAAATCAGGCTGAAAAAGCAGACAAATTTTTCTTCCGCAATTAGGCGATTGGAAAGAAGAGAGTAGCTTCAAAACTGTCATTTTCTCTACCCCTTTATCGCAATCATTCGAGTAGTGCAGCGAAAAACATTTAAAAAAGTTCCCAAATAGCTCCACGTTACGATAAGTTAAAATATATAAAAAATAATTTCTAATTGAAAATTTTTTAAAATTATAAATCGATCGTGGAAACATCTGCATGGAAAAAAAATACAACAATTTCAAATTTTACTATGCTTGTTGATTTTCCTGTTTCGCTTACTTCCTCAATATCACTGCACATTGCACACAACCATCACCATCACCATCACCACCACCACCACCACTAAACACTCTCATCCTAAGAATAAATTACATAAATACGATTCTTCCATTATTCGAATTCCAATTCGATATAAAATATACACGAATGGCCATCTCTTACCGCAATCACCTGTTTTTTTTACGTTTCATGCAAATTGTAGCTAGGTAGGTAAAGATAGGTATTATACTCGTGTACGTAGAAGTACAGTACCTACAGTACGATAATAAGATACCTATGTATACCTACATTACTCAATCCACTGTTCGAATACCACTCGAATACAACGATTTGCAGCAACATTTGCCAAGATCAGTACGACAAAGAGAAATATCTCGATTCATTGTTCGTTTTTTTTTTTTTTTTTAATTGCACCGTTGTAAATTTTTAATTAATTGTGCCTGCTCTGTGTGCGCGTATTTCCATAGAAATCTCGACTTGTTTAGCTTTACGCTGCGGCATATCAGTAAGAAAAACCAGTAAACAAACACCCACTTAACACATGTAACTGATAAGCCGAAGCGAACAGGCACGTACGTACTCGACGTACATGTCTAGAAAGGCTTTCGTATTCAGTACCTAGATCGAACCTATACCTATCTATCCTACCTACCGATGATGAAAACTCTACGATAAAAATTACCGCATCTAGTTGGTTGAGAATTTTACAAACAAATATTAAAGGATAAGATGCCCTGTAATAGGAGCACAAAGTGGTACCTCTACCTCGTACACGAGGTTTATTATGTAGATAGATACTCGTGTACGGCACATACAAACATATATATATATATTTATACAATCTTTTATGAACTTATCACGATGAACCTATTCGTTAAATAGAGAGACCAATACGATAAAAATTAATGTCACGATAACACTTGTCGAATCAATATGTACTCGTCTCAATAAATAACCCAATTAAACCATTTGTTTATCCAAATATTGCATTTGCACGTGTCTTATACCTATACAAATACCGATTGAAAAGTTACACAGATTCAGAAATGGCTATGAAATATATGTATGTACGTAGTAAGTACATAAATATTCGTCGATTTGGGCAAAAAATTTTCCAACCCTCCTCCCCCCACACCACCTTTTCGGCTGATAATTCGACATATGTATACATATAGGTAAACTAAGATCGACGATTACTAACTAACGCATTGCATAGTTACGCATGTACATGTTTGGTGGAAGAAGTACACAGATACGAAAACGTAGACCAATTTACAATAGTAAAAAATTTATTTGTTATAAGTTGTAGCACTTGTAAATGTATATAGGAGAGAATGGCGCGCGGCTGATCGTTCAACTGCATCGTGTATACGACCAAACAAACCAGTTTTACTGCATAGTTTATTTTGCGGCATTGTATATTCAGATATGCAAACAATTTGGCTGCTCATCTCGATACAGATTTCAAAATACGCAAATAATTATACCCTCTATATTCGTTCGCTCTTTATATACCAGTTCCATTAACTTATTCGTTCTCTATTATCAATTTTTTTTTTCCTTTCAATTCCGTTAAAATTGATTTTCTCGCGCTTTTTCTCCGTCTCACTCTCTCTAGCATTCTATTCACGTATCGAATTTGTCTACGATAGTAATGAGCGAAGAAATAAATATAGTACGATTACGTATACATATACAATACCTACAACCTAGTCCTATACCAATACATATAATAACATTATACGCTAAATGCGACCATTCTATTCTATTCTATTCTGTTTTTTTTTTCCACGTTCTGTTCGCAGGAGTATGATGGAATTAAAGATCACTAGAACAAAAAAGTTATTGGTGGTGTTTGCTATGATATTTGTACGCGCTTCATTACAAATGGATACGACCAGTTCTACTGATATACAAAAAGTAGAAAAAAGTTTACTCTCTGTGCTAGGATTAAAAAGAAAGCCGATAGTGGATAGAAAAAAAGCTCATATACCGCAAGCCATGATCGATTTGTATAAACAAAAAGCAAATCACGAATATGATACGACAGCTTTCCCGCTTCCTGGTAGTTTAACAAGGTCTGCGAACGTTGTGCGAAGCTATACTCATCAAGGTAAGTCCTCTTTTCGAGTGTTTTATTTTCGATAATTTTATTATATAGTTCTTTTTTTTTTTTTTTTTTACTCTTATTATTTTATTTTAATTTTTTTGTATTACATTCTCAAGTATCGAGGAAGTGATCCAAAGTACCATACCTCTTTTATAATTTAATTGCAGCAAAAAATAACTCGATAATTCTGCTACTGCTTGGTTCTCTCTTCTTTCTAATTCTACTTGTAGCTGGGGTGTCGGCCAGAGGGGGGAGGTGGGTTGAAGACCTGAACCTACCGCTTGAGAGACATGAGACCGAAAAACTTGAAAAATATTTACATTTATGCGATTTTTTTTTTTTTTCTTAAAACTCCTTCAAAATTTTACCCTTGCTTTGCTTGCTTGGACATGCCATTTAAATCAATTTTATGAATTTAGACTCAAAAAGTAATATCCCCCTCCTTCGAGCCATTCCTGGCTACGCTACTGATCTACGATACGTATGTAGGTATAAAACACAACACAATTTTTCCAATTTGTATCAATTCTTATCACATTATTTCACCTTAGAAAAAATGCTTGCAGTAAATATGCAAAATTTTCCAATAAGCAATATAAGGTCAGCTCATTCATTACTACAGCATTGTCGTACCTAACCAACATTACGCGTCGATTTGGAATCGTAGCCATGTCCAAATCGTACTTAAGAATTTTTTTTTCAAGGTCGACATGACCTTGAATTCTTATTTATAAGGTCAATGTGAGAATTCTCCAATGAGATTCTAAATCACTTCAAGATCAATGTCGAAGTTGAAATTAAATAGCGTAATTTTTCAATAATGAATATATTATTGATCGAACCGTCGTCTTGAGAAAAAGGTCTTTGGAAAGTACGAATAATTTGACACGAGTGATAAAGATGTTAAGGTCAAGGCCATTTGTTACGAAGAAAAAAATTTTGACTTGTATCGAGATGCCATGTACTTTCTCTATGTCCCGTTCCCTCCCCCTACCCTCTTTTGTACGGGAACTCAGAAATCACTTACACGATTGTTTCGAATCGGAATCAAACTACCATGAAATTTTTCTCCAAAACAATATGTAGGTAAATTTTTTAATTGTAATTCTAAGAATTTTCCATCTGTATTGAATGGTATTAGGGTCAAGGTCACGGGTCATACTTAAAATAGAGAAGTAAAACGAATTTTTTATTTCGTTATTTTTATTCAAATATGGTATTAGTAAAATTATGAATCATACGTGTGGGGATTTTATAAATAATCTTGTAATTTAAAATAATATCGTTGTGATAGGAGAATATTTCGATTATTATGAGAAGAATAAGCATAAGTGAAACAAATAAACGATTGTGACTCTGATTCATATTAAAATAGATAAAAAATGAATGAATGAATCATTCTTTCTGCATCAAGATAGCATAATAAAGTGGTTATGAGAAAAGTAAAGTACTTCGATTTCGCTAAATTTTTTAAATATGAAATATTTCAAGTTGATATCACTCCGTATAAAATTTTAGCTCCCTAGAGCATTCTGAAAAGCTACTACTGCCTGTGAGACTCACAAATTAGCGCTATTTCCGAAAAAAACACGTATTTTTTACTTGGAAAATTAAAAAAAAATGTTATACCTTCTCCCCCCCTCAGATTTTGCTGTATAATTCATTTTTGAGGCAAAATTCCTTCAACATCGCACGGAATCGTCGAACGTTCGTAAATAGATAATTTCTTGAATGTTAAAAATCGTAATTTTTGGAATTTAGTCGAAAACGGCGAGTCCTAGCAAAAATTTACTTGACTGCAAATTTGTAAAAAAAAAAATAATAAAAACAAGTTTCTAATCGATTATTCGTATTCAAATATTCGACAGGATTAGAGATAATCTTATTTTAAAATTTATTTATAAAGGAGCATATGAAACCAAAGGAAATCAAAAGAGAGTAGAAAAATTTCGATTATTTCGCGAACCGTTGACCATAGAAAGAATTTGAAAATACATTATCGATTAAAAATTTCATTCTTTATCGTAATTTTTCACAATAATTTTTTTTCTGACGCACATTTTTCAAGTAAACTCAAGAAATACGATTTTTAGCATTTGAATAGTCATCGATTTGCAAACTTTGAAGACATTATCGAATTTTTGACTCAAAAATAAGCTTTCGAATGAGATTAATATCATAAAATGTACTTTCCTGGAAAAGGGAGGGGATTAAAAAAATGTTAAATATGATTTTCAACATTTTAATAGTCATCGATTCAAGTACATTGGGGACGGTAGCGAACTTTTGACCCAAAAATAAGTTATCTAACGAGATTTAATATCTCAAAATGTACTTCCCTAGAAGTGGGAGGGTGGTTAAGAAAAATTTAAATATGATTTCTATCATTTGAATAGTCATAGATTCACGTACATTGGGGACAGTAGCGAACTTTTGACCCAAAAATAAACTATCCAACGAGATTTAATATCTCAAAATGTACTTTCCAAGGGGGGAGGGGACAGGGGGTCCAAAATTTTCTTCAACTCGCATTCACGAAAAATATCATTTTTTCCGGAAATAGTACTAATTCGAAAATTAGCCATATCAAGTTAAATTCAAAAAAAAACATCGTAATGCATTGCTCTTTCAGTCTAATTTTTACAGAATACTACAGTTACGTGAATTGTTCTGTTGATGAAATAAAGAAAAACATCGCTCTCTCAATCAATAGTCTTAGAAGAGGTTGATGCTACAGCGAAAAGTCAAAAATTCCAAAAGCTACATGTGGAATTTCAACCCCTTAGCTCAATTTCGAGAGGACATATGCAAAAACCATTTAAAAAAAAAACTGCTCTTTTATGGATGCGAAGGGGTATAAAGGTGTTAAAAATTTCCAACTTTTAAAAGGCACATTTAGCTGGTTAATCCGTTGGCTGAATTCGAAACGAAGATATATGAGGAAAAAACTCGATAAATGATAAAAATCTAACCTAACATGACCAAAAACGATTTTTTCGGGTCTGCAAGAGGTTGTACTGAGGCTGAAAAATCGAGAACCCCCTCCCCAACAGGCACCTACGAACCAAATTTTAGTTCTTAGCTCCGTTGGGCACGGGGAGCTGTGCACAGAACCATTTGAAGTCAAATAGGGGAAATCTCCTCATATCTTCCCTTCTAATTGATATGAAAATGTGATTTTTGAATATTTTACTCAACATTTCATTCTCTATTGATTCGATTGGTTCAAAAACGAACCATTTTTGAAGTATTTGCCTCTCGGCATCCGCTCTGCCAAATTTGTACATGGCTAAATTTCAACACAAAAGGTCCATATTTACTCTGTTCGCCAATTTAAGCCTATTGATAGATTTGATCGATTTCGGGGAGGGGGGTATCGAGCCGAGTAGATAATTTTAGTCGTTGGTAAGAAAAAAAATAAAACGAAGAGAATAAATTACCTTACGGGCCCAAAAATGGACTTAGCGGTGGCATCAGACTTCGAAACAAATTTCCTAAACATAACCCCCCTCCCCCTCTCACTATCACCCGCATCAACCGTAAGTCAAATGATTAAAATAGCCGGATTTTCTTTGAAAATTTTATATTTATACTTTCAACAAATTTCGCTCTGGTATGAAATTCTAAAATATTGCTTCTATATGGATTTACATGTCATTCTGTCCTATACCTCAAACTGTCCATCAAATTCAGGTAGATCGATCAAGAAACTAATCCTTCAGAGAAGACAACAACCCTATTGCACAGCACATCGTCAAAATATTTCTTCTACGTAATGACTTGGTAGGATGAAGTGGGTTATATTTTGTTAAAATCACACATCAATAATTTTAGACCAACAACCCCTCTAGGAATTGGAATGTATTATCCATACCCAACTCGTATTTAACTTGAAAATATGCAGCATAAAGTCAATACAAGGGTTAGCCGAACTTCGAACTCGACATTTCCAGCATTCGAAACCTATATTTATTGTGCATTACATACCTACTAATACGCAGTAGGTTTAGGTATAGCCGATTCGATATATCACGATGTAAAATTATAAAATTCTTATTAAAAAACTACATAACCTCCTTTTCTTTTATCGTGAACTGCATCATCCGTATCAAAACAAATGATTCATACGAGGTGAAGCTAATATTGACTAAATGCCATCAATTTTTCGAGAATTTAATCATTACGAAATATTTGACATGAGTCATTCCAGCATTGCGAGCGCCTTTTCACCTGCTTAATAACGCTTAATAAACATTTCTCTATTATGTTAAGCATCTTAGATACGAAAAATTGATATGCGTGATGGTTTAAAATAAAAAAGTGACAAATGCGTTATTCGTCGACTTATGTCGTTAGGTAGTAGTAGTAGTAGTTGTAGTAGTACCTACATATACACATATTCGTGGAGGTGAAACATACTGCTTAGTGTTGTATACATTACCTTTACCTACCTATCTACCTACTCCTAACTAAGTATTATAAGCAATCACGCGGTTATTTTGAAACACCCTATGTATTATGTATCGTGAAATGAGTCTAACGGTACTTTATCGTGACTTTGCACAGTAACATACGCAATTTTTTTTTTACGTAATATGTTCCTACCTAAGCTATAGCTATATATATATATCGCTAGTACAGTCATACATACGTGTTTAATGTACAGAAAGAGAACCAAGGGGGAGAAAATTTCTCGCGTTTTAGATCCTTCTTCTATGCAAATTTGAGACCCGCATTATGGTATAGAATTAAATTCGATATTCAATTATGCGTTCATTTGTCGGTAGGATAAGCAGCGAATAAGTAACAGAGTCTTTTTGTTGGGCATTTTCGGTGTAAAAGTTTCCAATGAGTTTATTCAACAACAATTGAATATGAAACATATGAATGAAAAAAAAATGGATTAAATTTTACTCAGACGCAGAATGTGGTATCGAGAGGGAGAGGGGGAGGGATTAAAGTCAAAATTTGAGGGAACCGAAGATTCAGGAAGATAACTATTTTGGAAAACATTTGATAGGTACTGTAAAATTGGATTTTAGTGTTAAACTAGCACAAGGGATAAAATGGGAAGGATTCGTTTTTGGGATAG
>FIZR01001547.1:0-10332 GCA_900060175.1 Ferrisia virgata
TTTTTGTAGAGAATTCAATTTCCTACAAGTATATGAGATGAAATATTTTTTTTCATATAGTAGACACCAAGATATGCAATTTTCTTTATAACAATAGAAAAAAAATAGAAATCTGAAAGTCGGAGGACGTTCCTATTAAAATTAAGAGCTCGAACGTGGAGAGAATTTTTTTGAGGTGTCTACCAACCAGTTTTTCAGGGTAGGTAGTAGGTACCAAGTGAAAAAAAAAATAATCGTTTTTTTTGACCCACCCTAGTATATACCGATACACTTTAGTACGCATATGTATAGGTATATTCATCGTATATAATATTAAATATATGTAGGTGAAATCGTGCGTATAATATATCGTACGTACGACGCTAAACCGTATATTTATCGAAGAATTATTATTATTTATTTTTTTTTCGCTGCGACTAAACCAAATTTATAAAGATGAGCTCGCAGGCTGGAAGATTTCCAGCTCGAAATCAAATTTCAACCATTCGTCATTCATCACGAGATAATAGCAGGTGTTGAAGACACTTTCGAACGAAATTTCCCCTGCGCCAGTATTGATTTACAATTTCCGTCTTGAGTCTAATGCTGCGGCTGAACGAGAAACGACGACCAAGGTATACGAAGCTAAGTAGGCAGGCAGGTAGGGAGGTAGGTATGGGTAAAATTTTTGATTAATGAATATGCCGTCCGATCGAATTATCGTTAATTGTTGATCGAGGTAAAGTCGTCGTTTTCCGTTCCATTTCTTTGCTCGAGTATACTCGTAAAATGGATTCGACTATTTGCAAAAGCATCTTCGTTTTGGTGTAACAGCGAAAAGATGCTGGTACGAAAAATGATATTTGATAGCTTTGCCAATAAAACGAGCTGTCAACGGTTATAATTTTTAAACCATTATATGTTATTGTAACCTACTTTAAAAGTACTTTGAAAAATAAGTCCGAGTTTATTAAAACGAAAATTTATTCAGTGGTACTAAATATAGTTGGTATTTTATCACGAGACGAAGCCATCGTTTTATTTTCATTTTCCCCCTAACAACCAACCCAGATAATACCTACGCTAGAGAAGAAGAAATCCTTTTTTTTCGTTTCGTATAAATAAAAAAATCTCTAACAGGAATTTCCGTTCGCCAGATTTGCCTTAACGACACCGCAGTGGTCGCAAAATCCACAACGCGACACAACGTTACTCTAGAGATACGACATCGTTACGCTAAGCAAACCTATTGTTGACTATTTTAACGCAGGAAATTTTCTCAAATAAAAATGTAAAAAAAAAAAACTATGACAAGCAGTCAAAAATTTTTCAACGTGAAATAACCCAAGCGTTAAAATAGCTTTTACCCGAGAACAACGTGTATGATGAATAAATAAAGGATATACAAGATGAGGCATATACATTATCATACGAACCAATTTGAAATTCAAATCTAAATTAAAAATTTTACTTTTTATTTTTGTTTTTTTTTTTTTTTTTTTTAAATTTTTTCCACGCAGGAGTTTTTTTTTTTTTTTTTTTTTTTTTAAATTATTTCCATGCAGGAGAACAACATGAATTTGAAGTAATTAACCTGATTTTTTAAGAAAGTTCATTTCAATACTCAAAATGTTTCGTGACTTGCAAGGAAGTTGAAAGTGGCATAGATGCATGTGAATGAGGGAGGGGGTAGTACATGCCCAATATTTCACAGATTTCCCTAGATATACTTACATTTTTTTAAAAGACTATACTAGGCTCAGCATATAGATTTTCCCTCGAATATTAAAATTAAAATTTTTCAAAAGGCTCCTTAGGCAGTAATAAATAACGACTTTTATGTGTATTCGCGATTTGTAATCCTATCACAGGGGAAAGGGAGGGAGGGGCAGGTGAATAAGATATGTACTTCGAGGGAAGCTTTTGCTTCAATATGACTTTGAAAACTTAGGGGGAAAGAGAGCTTGTAAGGATCCTTCTATGAGTTGAAAACTCGAAAAAATTTTCTCATTTTATCAGGAGCATTTTACACTTTGACTGTTTCTTTAATTTTGGAGAGGTAGATCGCTTTGCAACACCCAAAAACTATTTTTAGCATGATTTTCTATGTCATATTGTTAATGAAAACCAAACTATTACGGTCTATCAACTTACGGAAGATGAGGGGGTGAGGGGGGGGCAATATTAACAAAATCTGCAAGCTCCGTTTCGGGATCTTAGAAGACGATTACGACCATTTCTGGCCATGTCAAATATTTATTTTCATTTTTTTTTCTCCGAAACTAAAAATTATTTTCTCAGCTCAATACCGAGGAAAATCGATCAAATTTGGGAAATAAGCTTAGATTGGAGCTAAATTTTATATTCGGGAGTGGAGTTAACATCGAGTCTAAATTCAATTATGCTCAAATTTGGGGAAGGAGTCGCTGAGGGACTAAATTCGCAAAAGATGCTCGTTTTTAAGCCAATTGGTAGGTAATCCATAATTGTATAAAATATCCAAATATCAGTTTCTTAGGTCAATTCGGAGTGAAAATATGAGTGTTTTTCACTTTCATAATCTTAAAAAAATACTGTTCCTCCCTATCTCCCCTTCACATTGAGCTCGGAAGTTGAAATTTGATACGTAGATTTAGTGTAGGTTTTTAATGTGACTTTTGGATGTTTCGACTTTTCAGTCTCGCTGCACTCCCTCGTAGCCCTAAAAATGTAGTTTTTTGGTCGTTTATTTTTTATGGTTTGTTTCTCGCATAACTCCCCTCCAACTCGATCTAAGGGGGTTGAAATTTTTCATACAGATTTAGTATAGGTTTTAGATGTGTCTTTTGATCCCTGCCTCTGTTCAAGAAAAAACATCCTAGAACGCTCCTTTTCTTTTATTCCATGAGTGGATAATTCGAATATTTTCTTAATTCGTGGAAATCGAGCTAAAAATTGTTATCAAATACCAACTTTTGACCAAATAATACGGTTATTGAACGCTACAAAAGTGGTCATCGGACAAAAAATTCGAAAAAATTTCTTCGAATGAATTATAAAGTGTACATTAAGGTCGTATTTAGGGTTCGAAAAATCTGAAAAAATTTCGCTACAATGTCTCTAGATACCTTTACTTCTCAGCGATGAAATGAAAAATCTCCTTTTACCACTGCCTAAGAGTCCCTCAACAAATTTTAATTTTCAAACCAATGAACGAATCGAAGCTTATCCTGCTATAGCCTTTCAGCACATTAAAACAATTTTCAGAAGGGTCACACTCGAAGTAACTATCTAAAAAAAAAAGTTAATAAACCACTTTCAGGAGCTGCTGGCAGGGGAAGCAGGTTGGTTGATTTGAGAATAAATGGTTGAAGATACCAAAATCTACAATCCGGGTAGGTAGGTACCTATCAAATCTAAACACAAATTATCGGCTTCCTTGGATGAGGGCGAGGGAAAGGGAAGGAGGTGATTTTGTGAAATCCGAAATCTCGAAAAACCTTTCGTAAGGCCTTTTAATTGGAGTCTGAAGTCAATGAATTCATTATCGAAAATTTTAACTGACGAAACAAATTCTCAACGAGAGAAGTTGCCAGAGAGTAGAAGAAATAATGGAACATTTACACTCGTAGATGAAATTTGCTTTAAAAGACAGTTCCAACTGCACAGATTTGAACGATTTCAATCACCATTGAGCTGAAAAATGTATTTTTCTTTTTAAGGAGGGGAGTCTTAATAGTATACGTAGTTGACCAGCTAAACAATATCAGGTATAAAGAGAATAAAGATGGAGATGACCTTATAATTATTACAAAATACAAATCCATCAAAAATTTGAAAAAAAAAATATAGAAATGTTTAAAAATTATTTTCTTTTTATTAAATTAAAAAACTGAAATTTTGAATGTAGTCAGGCGTTCCTATCTTTGTCCTCCTTTATCACCTTTGCACGTTCAAGCATTGTTAAAAAAATTATAAGATATATTTTTCGGAACACAGCTCTTTGTTTCAAGTTGATTTTTGAGGTTGAAATTCACTTTAATGATTCAGCATGTGTTTCGAATATCCCATAGTAAATATTTTTCGAAAAAGTACATATCATCGATTTTTATCTCAATCTCAAACCTTATTGATACTCTTCGAACACGCGTAAAAACTGCCAAACAACCCAAGAATAGAGAAGATTAAAGCCTAAATTGCCCGCATTTATCAGCTGATACGAAGACACTGTCGTATCACGATACTGAATAAATAGAGATGCTTAACATTTAAACGCTTGTATAACCATTTTATCGACAATACGATAATAACGTAACGTACTCGTGCCTAACATTAACATCCCACAAATACCTATCAACTGGAACCCTTTCGTAATCATCTTTCAAACGCAGCCCAACTGATAATCGTTTAATTATGAGAAAAAATTCAAATCATTAGAATGCATATAACATCCAACAACGTCAAAATGATGTTTATCGCGCTCCATCGAAAAACGTATAGGTAAAGACTGGAGAGGTACCTTCGTTACTCGCACATCCATTATCGTTTGTTTTTCCTGAATAGCATAACACGTTAAACGTTCAGAACTTACAAATTATATTATATATTATAGACGTACGTACAATTGTTACATTCCGATTAATTACTTCCTGTTATATCGAGAAAAAAATCAATTTCCACCATTATACGTTATCTGCCTTTTTTTCTTTTTTTTAAATTCAAAGCACAGGGGATAAACGAGTAGGTATTTAATAGGTAAATATTATCAGATTATAATTATGTTGGTATAGGTAACTAAACTACTAACTACATTATAGCTTAATTTATCTGCCTACAGTAAATAATGAAATTATAAAGAAGTGTTACGTAGCGTATTATTGTATGTTTAATATCGCTGGAAAAAAAAATTGCTGTATAATCGAAGTATAAATTTTTTCATATTATACAAAATAACCTATTACTTTTATTGTATTTTTCCCCTCATCTACCTGTTCATTTAACAAATAAAAAAAATTGCTGAGTAATTGAACGATGTAAATTTTTAAAAAATGACGAGTTATGATCGTTGGCTTTTATTTTTTACAGAACTGAAATAGTGAAATGATTCCAACGATGTTGAATTTCTCTCATAGTAGGAGTTTTCTAGATATAAAATTAGATTTTTGGATCATGTACAGGCAGTCCAAGAAACTTTTAAAATATGTTTTTTCTCAATAAATTAAATATAAAGGGTATATTTCGATATGATTCACCAATAGTATGAGTTAAATCCATTTATCTAAATCTTACAGCATTATCAAACAGTAAACAAAATTTCCTAAAAAGTTGAAACGATGAAAAAATGTTCACGAAATAAAAGTTGTAGAGCCTCAAACACTGGTCATTTTTTATCCTGCAATTTTTTTCTATCTGGTATTGGGGAGGGGTTGAACCTCCAAAAAGTGAAAAATCTCCATCTTTCTCAACGTGTATCTGCGTAATCTATGCTCACAGTCAGAATAGCAGGTCCAAGGTGAAATTCAAAAATTGGTCGATGAGTTTTTTTTATCAAAAAATAACCAAAGGGATTAATTGGTAGATTTTTTCATACTTCGTAAAATCGAAATTTGAATAAACTTCGACTATTTTGAAATCGTTTGTTATGAATATAATATTGATTTCGTATCAACGTTTTTGCTGTGAAAATGCGCTAGCTTATTAGCCTGACTTTCTACGACATCGACTATTGGCAATGAAAACCAGGCTATTATAGTCTATCGACCTACGGTGGATGGGGGGGGGGGTAAAATCAACAAAATCTGTTTTGGGGTCCTGGAAGACCATTAACATGATTTTTAGCCATGTCAGATATTTATTTATTTATATTTCTCGAACATTAAAATCATTTACTCCGCTCGATACCGACCAAAATCGCTCCCATTTGGTCAATCGACTCAGTTTGGCGGAGAGGGTGCTGAGGGGTAAAAAATGCAAAAATTGCCCTTTTTTAAGCCAATTGACAGGAAATCAAAAGTTGTATAACGCATTTAAAAATCAACCTAATAAGTCTATTAAGAGGGGAGAGCTCCAAATATGTGGTTTTATAGTGGATTTTTTTAATTTTTAGAGTTTGTTCTTCGCATAACTCCCCTCCAAATGGGGCTAGGAATGTTCCTTTCAGAAGTTTCGACTTTTTAGCCGCATTGAGCCCTTCCTACAGGCAATGTTGATTAGGAAAAAAGCATCGCGATCCTAATTTTTGTTCACGTAAAAATAACAGCTGAAGATGACTTCAACGTGAAAGTATTCCATCCGTCTACTGTTAAGCAGAACAGAATCAAGTATTGAAAAACAGCTTATTTTTTCAATTCTCGATTCTTTTCAAAAAGCGTCAGAAACACGAGACTGATCAGACTTCTGAAGGGAAGGTTCAAAATCCAAAATTTACTAAATTTTGGACATTGGTATCAAATTACGAAGTTCTAAAATTGCCTTAATTCTAAATAGTTTCAAGATCCCGGAACAGTGCATCGGAAAATCCAAATACCAAATCCGATACCTATTTGTGAGGATTTCACAAAATTTTGAAATTTTGGGGACCAATTCGGGTCTGAAAACTAAAAACCTTTCATTAAACCAGAGCAACAAATTTTAAACCTCATAAATTAACACTAATTTTCAAAATTTGGTAAATTTGGGATTTTGAACCTCCCCTTCAGAAGCCCAATTATAGCCCAACGCTCAAACGGTTGTCAGAATCATAATCTTTGTTTAAAACTGTACAGCTTTTATTCGAAACATTTTTTCATAACTTCAAATCATTAAGAGCTTTTGGCAACTAGTTGAAAACCGTTGAATCAGTTTAAAGAACGTTGGGAAATTGAAATACAGGGTGATCAAAAAGAAGATCCCGCAGAAAAATGCTTAGCAAAAATTCCCTAATCAACTTATCCGAAATATTTAAAATCTGGCGTCATCGTTGGTGTACTACTGTTCGAACCTAAATCATAGAGAAAATTAACAACGCTGATAGAATTTTTAATAACGAAATGGCGAAAGGTCGAGGAACATGCCATATCGTACACTCCATCGAACAAACCACGAGTGAAAATGTACTTCGAAATATGGTAAAGAGAATGGACGAGTGTCTTATCATAGGCGAGGGTCATTTATAACACCGAAATTTTCACGGGAACTACTTTTCGGTCACCCGGTAAATAGCTCCATAATTCGTACTATTTCTGCCCATCTTGCTTTGATAAAAATTAAAAGCAGCCGATCAGAATCTAAATTTTCATGCACATCGAATACCTGATCAAGGTAAAAATAAAATTTAATATCAAAAAATATACGTAGAGAAATACACAAAAATATGTATAAGATACGAACCACACACTCTCTCTCCTTCCTCGGAACGAAAATCACACTTAATTCCATATTATACCTTAATTCAAATTTCTTTTCTTTCTCGTACAATTTAAAACACGCCAAAATGTCAACATTATTCCAACATCTTGAAAGCCGCTTTCTTTAATAATCCCCTTCTCAGTTCCCTTATTCCTTTGAGGGAAAAAATAAATTACGACAGTTTCATTCTTAAATTTCTTTTTTTTTTCATTACGTTATTTTAAGATTTTACAACAACTTCAAGTCCTTAGAGGCCATTTTCAATGCTATAAACATTTCTAACTAATTTGAAAATCCTAAATGAGAATATTTCACCGAGTATAAAGAAGAAGCTACGTATAATTGGACTATTCGTGAGTTTTTTTTTTCAACATACCTCTACCTAGCTAGTCAGAAAAATCACCTAGCAAATTTTCGAGCCGATGATTTCTCTGTTCTTAACACGATCCTTGCTAGAACTTTAACCCCCCTCTCCCCCATCCAGCACTTTCCCTTGACGGTTTTATCACGTCGCGTTTTTTGTCTGTCGGTTTAATCCGTCTGCGTATTTTATTAAATGTTTCCTGTTTGCGCGGTATTTTCCCTTACTTCATTCAGGATATAATCTTCCCTTTGCAATGTTACAGCGTTTAATTATTCTTCGAAATCGATAACGTATAAATGGTAAATGGATATTCATATCTTCCTCCGGGATTGAATCAATTAATTATAATGAAATGTTTTTTTTTGTTTTCTGATACCGTTCACTCTTCCGTATGATCTGCCAATGTGCGATAAATTTACATTATATTGAAATATTCAACCTTGATTCTTTCTTATTACATTTTATGGATGTGAAAAGTATACCTAAAGCATTTACTCACAGATCAATCAGGTTAACTCAACGAGAGGCGCATCAAATCAAAAATTTAAAAAAAAAAACAAGAAAAGACGACCAAAATATATATTTTTTGGGCTGTGAATGGGTGCAATGGGGCTGAAAAGTCGAAACCTCCAAAAGGCACATTAAGGGCTCTTACTGAGTGTACATGCGAAATTTCAACTTCCTAGCTTAATTTGGTTGATGGGGTGGGGAGGGGCGAAGATGACAACTGTGTTTTGTCTTCGTACAGATCATCGATGTAATTTAGCCAAATATCCTCTGTTTCGTTCTTATTGATACAGTATTTCTCACTTTTTCTTTATATATACGCAATTCCGGTCTTTTTTTTTCTAACAAGTATGCATCATCTGTTTTATTTTCGGGTGCATTTCACCATCATTGTGCCTATAATCCAGATCTTCGATTTCTTGGCATCTTTCACCATACCATTTGCTTTTCGCAGCCGTGCAGGCCTTTGAATTTCTCCATCCAAGCTGAGATACTCCAATCTATGTGTAGCTTTCACTTGTCTTCGTTTGTCCATAAGCTCCAGGATTTCAGCTGTCATCCGTGGTGTAGGCTCTTCCATTTCCTTGACAGGTAGCACAGATTCCGCAGCAGTGTACACTTTGTTCTTCCTAGAGGAGATCTTTATTGAGCTCTCGCGTTGTAGTTTCCCCTTGCTTTCATCACTAGCCTAGTTTTTACAACCCTGAGTTCAGCAATGGTCCACGAGCAGGCGCTCAAACTAGTTACAAGCTTTTTGATTCTGATAATAGATGGCGTGCTGTCTAATTATCTGTGTTGTAACTGGTAGTGCTCGGAACGTAAGCGTGTGACAGTTGTTAAATGCATCCAATGCTTTACACGTATGTTTTGCCCGAAGTGAGATTTAAACCTAGGACCTTTCGTTTTTCTGCTTCTTCAATTCAGCTTGAAATTTCATTCGAGTCCCTCGCAGTTTCAACTTATCGACATCTAATTGCTTTTTCTATCTTTTGTTTTGCTGGTTTTTCAGTATGATTTGGCATTTTGCAACCAGTAATACATGATCTGCATTGCAATGTGCTCCTGTAGAAGTATGGCAAATATTGACGATGTTCTTATACCTAGTCGATTTGGTTTCTAGCTCGATTGCCAAGGTTAATCCACGTGTGCAGTCTTCTTTCATGCTGTTTCAACTACGTGTAGCATATTTTCAAATCATGCATTTCAGCAAAGTCATCAAGCATTTCACCACTCTTTATTTTGTTCTCCAAGTGTGTAGTTCGCAACTGCTAGGCTATCATCATTCGCTCCTACTGTGACGTTGAAGTCGCCAATTACAAATACAATATCTTTGTTTTTGGTGCAGCTCAGTGACATGGTGTCCATGTAAGCAATGTAAGCAATGCTTGCACTTATAAAATCTGGAAAAAAATTACTGCTAACATTTATGAATTCAAAAACATAAAACAGACTATAAGAGGAGATAAAAACCAGAAAAAAGGAAACCATTGCTGCTAATCTTCATGAATTCAAAAATGTAAAACAAAATTGCAAGAGGCTACAGATATAATTATAATTCGTTTGCTCATTCTACTTGTGTAGCGAGCAATAGACGTCTTGCTTACAACACGAGATAACGAATATTGCTCCCACTATTATATCTTGTAGAATTGTCGGTATTAGCGGGAGTTGGTGGGAAAAAGAGTGGGAATGCGCAAAGTGGTGGATACAGGTTTGTGTGAGCATTAGTCGAATTGCTTATGCGCTAATAAATGACTCAACGCTAGGTACTGGTGAGTGTTGGTGGGAACAAGAGTGGGTATGTGCAAAGTGGTGGGCATAAGTCGAGTTGCTTATGAGCTAATAAATGGTTCAACGCTACACTAAGTTTCATCCATTAAAAAAATTTTCAATATTTATATTGCTTGCGTTTAATTTTACCTCACACCACACCACTAGTGTAGCTATATATTTCTTCTAGATTACTGTCAAATCAAATAGGTCTCAAGTCGTCTGAAATTGACCGTCTGCCATAGGCGGATCTAGAGGCGGGCCTGAGTGGGCCTGGCCCGCTTAAAAATTTCTTTGGCCCGACCAATTTTTTTGATAAGATTTGAAAAAAAAATTCAAAATCGTAC
>FIZR01001549.1:0-40880 GCA_900060175.1 Ferrisia virgata
AAAAAAAAAAAAAAAAAAAAACAGCAAAGAAATGAAATTTTACATATTTTAAAGATGAAAAATTTTAAAATAAAGCTAAATCATTCATCAAAATTTGAAAAGTAAGCGTGTCTAATTTAATTTAAAAAATTTCTAGAGAGCTTTACGATTCACTTACCAAGCAAAGTTCACGTTGATTAAAACACTGCACTGAAATGAAATGAAATGAAATGAAACTGTTACGATGATCTACACTTACCTATATATAGGCCTTAAGACACGATGCATTAAAGAGGAATAATATAAATAAATAATTTCAGCAAATGGTAACTTACGTAAATTATGTTAATTTTTATATCTCTGATTACCATGCAATGATTTGCCGTTACTTTGTTGTCAGGGTATTGACCTCCAAAAATACTTCGTACATTAAAACATCGTTACGAAAAACCAATTTGATTTTGGTAAGATGAAATTTCGATTTTGTTTGGAACTTACATGTGAATAAGGAATATTTTCTGAAAAAAATTATTGTGTAAAATGAAACAATTTTTTAAGAATTAAAGTTCATATGATTTATTATATTGTTATAGATTTGCTCAATGAGTAGACATGATTTTTCGAATTTAAAAAAATTATTTAGTCTGCATGTATAAGCAGGTATCTACCTATTTATCTATCGACAAGCAATAGTAGCACTCTTTAAAGCTAAGTGCTATTTTAGGAATGACTGAATTGGTGAGTGTATGATGAATTGATCACAAATTCTATTTCCTATATGCTTATCTATGCTTGTTTCTTGAAAAGAAGGATCAAAAATCCCAATATTTGGTACTTTATATTTATAGAACAAGCAGAAATTATAGGTAATTTTTTCAAACAGTACCTACATGTTACATATATTTAGATAATATTAGTTCAGAAAGGTTTGTAGAAAGATCGAATAACCGAAATACCGGAATGACTCAATGATTTTTTTGTGTACGAAACAAGTCTGATATTCAATAGTCTTTAATTTTGTTGGAATCTTTGAATAGCTTCACTCTTTGTATTTTTGTTTTAAAAAAATTTTTAAAACATTTATCATAAAAAATTTGAATATCGTCATTTCCGAAGGAAGATTACGAACATATCCGAACAATCCCGAACTTCCTTATCATACCACTCTAAGAATGATAATACGATGCCTTTCAATGATTTCAATTTTTAGATAGAAAATTTATGTATTTTTAAATGAAATTATGATCAAATGATAAATCTGTTACATTTTAAATACGATCGATTATTTATTTCAATTCTGTTCCGCAGCAGATGATAACCACCACAGTATGAAATTTCTACAGAAATTTTGGAAGTAGGTTTATTTTTTCGCAATGGAATGACATTCGGTTTTCTACATTTTTTCATTATTATTTTGTTTAGAAATCTTCGAAAAGGCTACTACTCAAGCTACCTGCAAAATTATATCTTTGATGTTGTAGAAAATGACAATAGTTTCAACCCAGTTGAAATACAGTGGTCGAAGTACTACTTAGAATATTACTGGCAGAAAGAAAATAGAAATTGTAAAGTTCATTGGTTACACAATTTAAATAACGTCAGGTATTAATTGTTGTGCATGAGTAATTCGTTCGTTCTAGGTCTGTTAAATATGATATCTTCGCAGAATACCTAGCATTTACGAGGCATACTTCACTCCAAACAATTTAACAGATTTTACCAAGCTAGAACCGAAGGAGGAATTAAAAAAATTGAAAGTATTAGATGTAGGCTGTGGAGGTGGAATATGTTCCGAAGTAATTCGTCTTTAAAAATTATGTACTTTATATTTATAAGCTTAATTTTATTCGCAAATATTTTTTTCAGGCTTTAGCTCGGCTAAATTTCAATGTTACCGGTATAGATCCTGACCCTCATATGATTTTGGTAGCCAACTTGCATGCAAAAGAGATGCCAGAACTGAGAGAGAAAAAATTAAAGTATAACGTTGTCTAAACTCATTTATCAGCTTATTTGGATTTATTTTCTAATTGTAATTTTTCTGCAGATACATCAAAACCACTATTGAAGATTTTCATACCGAAAATCGAGGTAAATACGACATTGTAGTAATTTCAGAAGTTTTAGAACGAATCCCTCATAATAAAAAACGTAAATTTTTGGAAAAATGTACAAGTTGCCTTAAAGTTGGTATATTTCAGTATGTTATGTACGTATTTCATTTATTTTTACAAAATCAAACGAATTATTGATTTCAGGTCAATGGAGACCTTTTCATTACGACTAGAAATAGAACTATTTACTCTTTTTTGGAAATCATAATATTTGGATTATCGAATAGAGCCCATTTCGGTCAACACATGTGGGGCAGAGGAATCAGTACACATTTATTGAGAAAACATTTAACATCTTGTAAGAAAACTATTTATTTTAAATGAAAATATTTATCAAAATATTGATATTTTTTATTCTGTACTTTAGGTGGCTGTGATATCAGACGAATTCAAGGACTATTTTATGACGGACTCGATCGTAATTTTTATTACAGAGAAAATAATGATGGATGGTACTTCGTTCACGCAATCAAAAGAAGACTTATTATATAGATTTTTGTCATCATAAATTTTGAAATAAATATCAAGAGTTGTTCGTCAAAGTTCATTATAAATACGTTAAAAAAATTACGTACATTTCACTCACGATCAACAATATAATACGTATAAAAAAAATATAAAAGTTAAATCATTCCATTAAAAAAAAAACAAAAGAAAAAAACGACGATTCATTTCTTTTTTTTCTTTCGTTTACGATTTTCTTCCTTCAGCTGCTTCACTGGTTCTTCTTTCCTTTTCTGACATGTTTCAGGTTCTATCAATTCCATCGGTTCAGACTGACCGGCAGAAGGTACGCTGAACGTGGGTATGTAAGGTTTAACCAATTTAAAGACTAATTTTTCGTGTTGAACGTTACTTCGATCTAGGCTCAATTGAACAGTAACCGGATCAAACATATGGAACACGATATCGTTATACGTTTGCGTATGATTCTGCAAAGTAACATTGTTAATGACAATGATGCTATTGTCGTCGAAGTGGTACAAATAATCAAGTTGAATATCTTACTTCGTCGTTGAATGTGAACTGTACTTCTTGTTCAACACCTTTAGGTGGAGTCAAAAATAAAGTTCCTTCCAGACCATATTTTGGTATTAAAATTTGAAGAGCATTCTTCTTAACGTAAAGTACGTAACCTTCTTCATCTTGAATTTTTTCGCGGAAAAATATCTGGAAAATGATTGCTTATGTGAGACTGTTGGAATCTTAACTGAATGGAATAAAATTAGGGTGTATTTGCTTACATGGGTATGTAAAGCTACAGATGCACGTCCAGCATATTGAGCCATACGATTACGATAATTCAAATTATTACAAATGTCGCTTATTTTACGTTTATTTAATAAATTTGGGTATGTTTGATCAGCTCCGATACATGCTGCTAATAATCTATGAACTAGTACATCAGCATATCTGTAAAAGAATGAATTTAATATTATTTTTCAATGGATAAAACATGAAGTAGACGTATGTAAACAAAAATACCTTCGAATAGGAGAAGTAAAATGCGTATAAATTGGAGCAGCTAAACCATAATGATAGAAATCTTCTTTCGTGACCATACCACTGCTGAAATAAACAGCTTGTAACATGCATCTAGTAGCTAAAATACGAAGCATCGTGTTGAAATACGGATTATCGTCTCTCACTGCCAAATCCAAAGATTGAGCTAATTCCCTATTGCTTGATATATTCATTTCGAAACCCTACAACATCAGAATTGTTATATTTATTTAGCTCTTGTATTCTTCGTAGAATGAATATTTTTACTTACTAATTGGCTGGCAACTTTTATTAAAGGATCGAAATTCGATATAGGAGGAGTAGGATGACGACGTAGTACTGCGTACTCGGGAAACTCTTGGTAAATTTTTTCAGCCACGGATACATTAGCCAGCAACATGAATTCTTCGACCATGGAATTAGTTTCGCGGATTTTTTTTGCTTGAACTTCGATGGGATCGTGAGTTTCGCTATCAATGTAGAATCGGATCTCCGGCGATGCGAGAACTAGAGCTCTGAAAATTTTAACGCGTAAAATACTTATTCGCGTTTGAAATATTAAAATGTGAAATGAATTTACCCATTGTCGATTCTTCGTTTTTTCAATATTTTCGCCAATTTATTCAGACCTCTTAATGATTTTGCAATAATATCGTTTTTCTTAGTATCGTCAATAATTAGTTGTGCTTCTTCGTAGGTGAATGCAGCTCTTGATCGAATAATACTTTTACAAAATCGCGTATTTATAATTTCAGCATTATTATTGATCTCCCAAATACACGAAAATGCGAATCTTTCCTCGTTACCACGAAGAGAACAAAGATTAGAGCTGAGCAACTCTAAATAAAATTTAAATAAATAAATAAATAAATAGAAAAAAGGAATCATATACAAGCGATCTATTGATCTTCACTCACCAGGTACCATATCAATACGTTTATCAACTAAATAAACCGTAGTGGCTCTAAGAGCTGCTTCTTCGTCTATAGCTGTACCAGGTCGAATGAAATGCGAAACGTCAGCGATATGGACACCTACTTCATAATTACCATTATCTAATAATTTACAATGCAAAGCATCATCGATATCTGTACATCCCGGCGGATCTACCGAGCATATATCAACATGTCGAAGATCTTCTCGTCTAGCTACATCCTGTAAATTAACCATATTTTATTACAAACCGACGCTAAAAATAAGAGTAAACGTTATCGAAACGACTTACGTCATCGGTAATTATCCAAGGTAATTTTGGAAGACAGCTTTTAACTCTGTCGGAGAAGTCACTGTGGGGTACGTCGTGCTCCAAGAGTAGAACTTCGTTCTCAGTCGCTTTATCGCCAATTTTACCCAAAGCTCTGACGAAATGCCCCTTTTGAGAAATAATTTAATCGTCAGAATAAGTACCTTAGTAATTGATTAGTAATTTTAGTCTTACTGAAGGGTATCTGGAGTAACGAGACCACGAATCTATGGCAACTATGATACGTTGTGGCATAAGCGTAGCGGCTTGTCTAGTTTCTATTCGTATTTTAGGAATTTTTCGTTCAGCAGGTACGAACAAGTGTCTTACAGACTGTAACAAATTATTTTTCTGGTTATCAGAGCGATTACGTGGTAAATACAAAATCTATCAACTTACATTGGGCAAAGTACTTTCTTGAAGAATACCACAATATTGTCTCCATTTCCGTCTGATGATACCGACAACTTTACCTGTTGGTGTTGTTTCTTTCAATTCGGTCGGTTTTACTTCGATTTCTACGATCTCGTTATCTGTTTTAAATAAAAAACAAATATTCCAGAATTATTCTCATAAAAAAAAAAATATAACCTGAGGATACTCTACAGTACCATTATCCGTGACTATATTGTCATCTAAAACAATTTCTGAAGGCGCAGACCATTGTTCTTTTGGTAATAGTTGGACAGCAACGACATCTCCATCGACAGCACGATTTAATCCAGCATATCCTTGAACTAAAATCTGTAAAAAAGTGATAAGTAACTCGAAAAAAGAAGCTCGACAATTATTCGCGTTTTTATCTAGTTACTCACCGGTTTTTCGAATCCTTCTACATTAACTTGACCTTCTAGAAAATTATCTCTAGAAGCTTGAAATGATCCTTGTAACAGTTTTCCAGATTTTATACCATCGTGAATTTGAACGGGGGTAAGGTGACATGGAAACAATTCTTTGGAGTTGTCGTTGTAGGAAATATCAGCTTTGGAAATTTTATCCTCTACTCCTTTAGAATTAGTAAGACAATTAACATAATCTTCGACTGGAATGAAATGATAGTGTTATTTTATAGACTTTGTTTTCGACGACAAGTTGAGTGAAATTCATACTTGAAGCAGCAAAAAGACCATCTTTCGTGGCTTTTTCTCTGTTGGCTGCATCATCAGTTATTAACACGGCTCGTATTCTTTTCTTGTGAGATATATCGGGGTTGATTTCGCTTAAATGTTTATCGTACCACAAAGCGGCTACTCGAATAGCTCTATCATTCCTATCATTTGCACTTTCACCAGGTTCTCGTTCTATATATGTATCCCTAAGATAAATATAAATTATTAGAAATGTGTTCATAAGTTGTAAATTATCTTAATCGATTCTTACTTGTGATGCTCATTTACAAACACGTAAAATTTCCGATTGGTATTAGAGATGAGGTCTTTTAATCGTTTATAAACGGTAGTACTACGATGCTTGACTTCTTCCAAAACAGTTTGTAAAATAATAACATTGTACAGAACATCTGCTTCTAGAACGTCAATCTGAAATGTAATAGATGATTAAATCAATGAACGAATTATAACCATAGGTACGACTAGATCATACTGACTTGATGGAGAACCACATTTGTATCTAGCACAAGATAATGAGGATTTTTGTAAACTTTGCTCACGTTACGAGGTGGTTTCTCCTCTAAATTGGCAAATTCATTAATTTCGAGGCATTTATCGCAAGCAAATGATCCGCAACCGATATCATCCCTTAAGTAATGCTCACGAACGATCTAAAAATATTCATTAGATTAAAAAATAATGAAATATTGCACAATTATGAAAAACAATCTTATTTACTTTCAAGATATTTCCTCGTTTGGTCTTCTTCAAGAATATTTTTGAAGTTAACATTGTCTTAGTTGTGTGATATCAGAAAGCAACATATCAGGAAATTATGAATTATCGAGAAGTAATTCTGGAAAATGATCAAACACGAACATTTGCACGTGAATTTTTTAGAAAAATTTAATCAGCCGCTTTCCGCTTATCAATAAATAAATCAAAAAAATCAGTGCTGCAAATACAGAGATTTTTCAAGTTGATGATTTCTGGTAACACTGTTATTTTTGTGTTGTCAAATTGTCGTTTTGTCTTATTATCGCAAATATTAAATTCCGGTTCAGTTTCACAGGAGTTTTAGTCCAGCTTTTCGCAAAATCTTTAAAAATTCATCGTTTGTTTTCTTTGCAGATTTTGAATTTTTTTCATTTTTAGTTCCCGAATTTTCAAGTTCTTTTTTATTTATTTTATAAATGTTGGCTTATAATTATGTATTTAACGACATTAAATAATTATTGATTCAATTAATAGTATGTATTTTGTCTTCTTATGTTGATTACTTCAACTACACGTATCCATAAATTCGTTGAAAATCAAAGGATAACATACTCGTGGATTGTATGTACTGTTCCAAAATTTGTGTTTTAAAACTTTAATTTTTTGTTACAATGAATTTATGACGTTTTAAAATGAAGAAGCATCTTTATTCTATCAATTTATCCAAAGTATGCCGACTTTGCTTCGTTGAAAAGACTGATTTATCGCCTATTTTTGATAATTCAAACATTCCTGACCTATCACTCAAAATTAAACAGTGCGTTTCAATTGAGGTGAGTGTTTTTTTTAATGATCATTGTATTTTAATTCTAAGCTTTATAACATGGAAATGTTCCTATTCTATTTCAGGTGACCAATGATAACCAATTACCTGACCACATATGTGATGGTTGCTTCAAAGAAGTCAGCAATTGGATTAACTTCAAAGAAAAATGTACCGAGGCTGATGCGAATTTAAAAGATTACCTAAAAAATAGCCAAGTTAAAGAAGATTCAGGCGAGGTAAGCAAAGTTTATATTGTAACAGGTTACGGTTAAGTTTATTTTAATTTTGTCCACGTACTGCGATTGATGGCTTGTTATGTATAACGTCCCAGATTGGAATCTTAATGAGACGTAAAAAATGCGGACATTCACACTCGTAGGTTATTTTTAAATTACAGGAAGAAGATAACGTAGAGAATGTCGATTCGTACGATTCTGATAACAAGATATGGGTAAATTTACTGTTATCTGACGAAAGCAACGATACAGTAAAGCCAAACGGGCAATCCGATAGTTTTGAAGAGAAATCTGGTACAAAATCTTCTCGTACTAGAAAATACCAAACAAAGCAAGAACGCAGAGCTCTATATCGTCAAAAATACAACCAATACCAACGCAAATGCTATCCGTGTGACATATGCGACAAAAAGTTCACCAGATTTTGCGATCTATTCAATCACGATAAAATGGATCATGAAAATTTACCACGTAACAGTATGTGTAACGTTTGCGGAAAATTATTCGTGTCCGAAAATCGTGTATCTATTCACAAAAGTCGATACCATTGCGAGAAACCATTCACATGCGACATATGCGAAAAAAAATTTCTCACGAAACGTACCTTGCAGAAACATATGATTATACATAACAAATGTTTCACTTGTCCGCACTGTAACCTGTCCACGTCTTCTAATTCAAGTTTAATCGAACATATAAGAGTTCATACGCGAGAAAAACCTTACACCTGTGACGAATGCGGCAACTCGTACATATCTCAACAAGGTTTGAACTCGCATAAAAAAACACACTCTTCGGAGAAATTATTCATGTGCGATATCTGCGGTTATTCAGCCAGAAATCAAAGTTCTATTTATATACATAAAGGATCTCATAGTAATGTTAAGCCGTTCATTTGCGAAACGTGTGGAAAAGCGTTTAAAAGTAAAATTCGCTTAAATGAACATCATCGTAGGCACACAGCGGTCAAACGATTTACCTGCGATACGTGTAACATTAGTTTTAGACAGAATTACCAGTTGATTAAACATTACAGAGTACATTCGGGCGAAAAACCCTATACTTGTGACATATGTAACAAAAGTTTCGCCAGAAGTGATAGTTTGAAAGAGCACAAACGTATACATACCGGAGAAAAAAGATATACTTGCGAAGTTTGTCTAAAAGCTTTTTCGTTTCTAAAACCGTACAAAACTCATAAATGTATTACAAATATATAACGATTAATTTATCACAATTCATTCATCTAGTCGCTGTGGCCCGTAGTATTAACAATGGTTCTCGCCTTTCTTTCATTAATTTAATTTAATTTTTTCATATGTAACGTAGAACCTAGGTTACTGTAACGAAATTAATTGTTTGAAAATGAAACTAAAACTTATAGTTTAATTTGTTGAAATTTTTCGAAATTTATAGTTATGTAGAACAAGTTTCAACGATCCTAATAAGTCGATTGAATCAATGGTTGTCATTTTATTTTCACCAATTGATTTCCTTTTTAAAGTGACGCCAATTTTTATTTGAAGTTTCTACCGAAACTTTTTTCTTTGTATTTATAAAAATGATCTCGTAATATGTTTGATCGAATTAAATGTTTGAAAATATTCGTTACGTGTGTAATTATTTTTCAACAATTTTCATTTTACCGATGATGAACGAATCCTTATTTGGTATTATGTACTGTAGTGTATGTGCTGTGATTTTTTGGTTTTTCTTATTCAGAAAATTCGATAAGAATAAAAAAAAACAGCGTTATAGTCTTTTTATACAAATTAATCTGGATTAATTTTTATTGCGTCGTATAATTGATCAATTTGATTACTGAAATTTGTTAGTTTATTGCAAATCCATATTTTGCATAAATCTCTACAAAAGAAAGTAATCAATACGACGAGATATCTAAGCGTATTTTTTCTTTTTCTTTTTCTTGTACAGAACATCAAATCGGTCACGGTTGAAAATTGTTGCCGTCAATGTAATCAAAGTACATGTAACCGATATGAATATTCGGAAAATGGCAAAATTGATGTAATTGTAAATGATACTGCGATCGAAGAATGTAGAATCGAATTTCCGAGATGGAGCAGTCATCAAGGAAAGAATCAATTCCTTTCGATTCTTCATCACTTCTAAAGTGTGAAATTTGCGATAAACTTTTCATAAACTTTAACGGTCTTCTCAATCATAAGATGGGCTGCTATATTCATCCCGATGAGATTCGCATCGATCGTAAGAACATGACTGATATCCTCAAAGCTCCCGAACAGATTTCAAATAGATCTGAACTAGATTCTAACCACGAGTTGACGATCAAAGAAATTACTCCATTTAGAGAATCATCATTTCGAGGTTGTGAAGGTGATCGTGAAGTTCGAAGTAGAATCGATTCGTGGAACGAGAATGATTCTGTAGAATACGAACCTGATACTTTGAATGAATCAACGAATAAAGAAATCATCCCTCTTGCTCAGCAGTCGTCGTTTCATGTGATGGAAGTTGATGATGAAGCATCCATCATCTTTCACAATCGGATTGATTCTCACAACGTTCGTGATTCTGTTGAAGATCTAAAAGAGACGCTTAGTGAATACGAACTAGACGTTATGGAACAACCAACAAATATTGAAATCACTTCATATGTTCGATCTTCGTTTCACTCTCTAACTTCATCTCAAGATGCCGAGGAAATTGCTCATCTCGCAAATGGCAATCTTTATTCAATTGATAATGAAATCGATTCGAGGAACGTAATTGATGTTGACAAAAACTCAGAAGTGATTTCAAAGGAATGCCCACCAAATCTTGCGAATGAATTAATTTATAAAGAAATAAATTCACCTGATCGGTCACCAATACGTATTATTAATGAAGTAAATGAAGAAGCATCCGCGTCTTTGGATTGTGATATTAATTCGCACGATGTTCAAATCGATTCGAGTGGTGTAATTTGCACGGCAAAAAATATAGGAACATCTTCAAATGAAGAAGAATCAAATTTGACCATCGAATTATTTCACAAAAAATTTAATTCGTTTGATCATTCGTCAGTCGATACTTGCGAAGTTATTATTGAAGAAAAGAAAACTTAGCTTCGCGATTCTATTTCTAGTAATGAAACTAAAACAAATCTTGAGGACGACTCTAATCCGACGATTTTAGTTCCTTTCTTTAAAAACATAATTAATCCTAGCGAAAATGTAAAACAAATGGTAATTGAATTCGAATCAAGTGCAATGAACAAATCTGCAGTCGAAGAAGAGTTCCATTTTATTGATATGTAGGATGATATTCCTCGCAACTCTTCCGATCATTCTAGTCATCCTCAAGCTGATGCAAATGCTGAAGATGGAAACGTATTTTGTATCGTGAATGATAACAATAGCCGTCCTAACTGTGATGAAACTCATTCCATGAATGAAGTTAATGTGGCTGAAGACTTTGAAGAAATTTCAATCGAAATAGATCTCGATACGGTTACAAACGAATCAGTTTATCAGGCAAACCATATTCCAGAGGAAGCTTTTAGCAGAAGGTCATCTCGTTGCCGTAAATGTAACGTACAATTTTCCTCCAAAAGGGGATTGCTTTTACATAATAAAAGGAATCCTACGTGTAGCACTTCGAGGAATTTGAAATGTGATAAATGCGAATACCGAGCCAAATATCATCATAATCTTCTGTATCACGTATCGACTAAGCACAGCGGACCATTTTATTGCGAAATTTGTAACGTATGGCGTAAAAATTAAATTAGTATGCAGTATCACCGAAGAATGAATCATTCGAACAAAGAAAGGCGTTCTCGTGAAGTTCGATACAGCTTTATTTGCGATTATTGTAAAACAAGTTTTAAAACGAAACGTATTCTCTCAAAGCATATTCCAAATCACGTTTTTATTCATAAATGCGACGAATGCGAAAGGAGATTTCGTACCGAGCTAGGTTTGCATTTTCATAAAAAAGTTCATTCTTTGGATACCATTTTAAGTTGCGAACGATGCGATTTCACCGCCAAACACCGTTCTATTATTGATGATCGTATGCTACAAGAACATGGCATAGAAGGTTTTATTCGTTGCGAAAAATGTGACCTATCGTTTAGAAAAAAGACATCTCTGCATTATCATGATAAAATGGTTTATTCTACCGGGCAAAGAAGACAATTTCGTGATTGCACCGAACCACTCATATGTAATTATTGTCAGAAATCTTTCAGGTTTAAAAACCATGTTCGAATTCATATTTTGGGAAAACATATTATAGAACCTTCGAGTGGCGAAGTATGTAATAAAACGTTTGAAAATCAGTTCGCCTTGAAATTACACCGTAAAAATGTTCACAACGCGACGAAACGATTCACTTGTGAAATATGTGATTATAAATGTGATTTAACGACTCGCCTAAAGTATCATTTCAATGTACATACTGGAGTGAAGCCGTTTGCTTGTAACGTGTGTGGGAAAAAAATCTTGCCCAAGAATAGTTTGACACTTCACAAATTTATTCATAAGGTTGACACTGATGGTGAATTCGTTTGCGACTATAGTCAAAAACGTTTTCGAATAAAAAGCACCTTACGGGAGCATATCTCAGATCATATTTTCACGCATAAGTGTAACAAATGTGATTAAAGTTTTGCCAGCGAATTGGAATTTCATTTCCATCAAAATACTCATAATTCCGATGGTAAGCTGGTTCACTCAAAAAAATTCATTTGCGAGGTTTGCGGGAAACCTTGTTCTTCTAGTTTTCATTTAAATTCACATCAGCGTAGACATTTCAGTGGAACGGCACTTTCTAGATCGAAAAATTATATTTGTGATGTTTGTGGAAAAGCACAATCTACTAATTTCCATCTGACTTCGCACCTGCGTATTCAGGAGAATTCTCAATCTCATCAGTTTACTTGCGAAAGTTGTCCAAAGTCGTTTAATCACAAGAGTTCGTCACGTAGACATCTGCGATTTCATGCATCCAAAGAATTGGTTTCTTGCGAAAAGTATGGTCGATCGTTTCACGGAAAGGATACTTTGAAATTACACGTAAAACTAGATCATAGCGAAGATATGCTGTTCAACTGCGAAATATGCAATCATGAGTTTAGCAATTTATCCAAGCTAATGGATCATTTTAGAACTCATACAGGAGAGAAACCTTTCGCTTGTGAGAAATGCGATAGAAAGTTCACCTCGAACAGCTTTTTAGTAAGTGATAGGCGTACACACCGTAGACCTGTTTCTACCAATTTATTATCGTCCGAAATCATTGTTATAGATTAACATTTAGTCATTTACCGAGCTGATGTAAATTCCTTGGTTGTTCCTACGCGTGTTGTACTTGATGTTGACTAATTTGTTAATTTGTATGGATCTTTCTTACACGTTTGTATATTTTTTGTTGTTCAATTCTGATTGGTAGACATTTTATGCAACTATAATAAAATTATAAGCTCGTTGGTATTCTATGTTCTTTTTTGAGTACAAATATATCCTTAGTATATCTAACTATAATTTTGAAATTGAATGAAAACTTGGATGAATAAATAAATAAGAAGAGATTGTAATGACTTCATTTCTTGTTCAATTGTTTTTAACAGTTTTATTTTTTATACTTTTTGAAGAATACAAGAAATTAATTATTCATTAGAAACTTCTCGTGATAAATAGGTTGAAGTTAATTAGCACCGACATTCAATTCTAGTTTCCGAATTTATTTAAACCATTTTACAGTCCTTCTGCATCTTGCATAAATTTTCGATCGTAGTCTGGAAAACAAGGAATTACCTTAGAAATAAAGAAATGGAACTTTGGTATTGAAAACTTCTTCGGTTTAAATTTATCATTAGTGATTATTAAATGATTTATTTGGAAACTAACATTTTGGTTTAGAACATTTGATGATGGAAAGTTGAATATTTGTTTCATACCTCTTAATGTGCATTTTTCGAAAGAGATTCTAGTCGCCTGAAATACTCGATCATCTTTTTACATCTTGCTAATGAATTTCAGAATTTTGTGCTGAATTAATATTATTTATTCAAGTTTCTATTATAAGTAATAATCTTACAAACTCAGGTTGAATTGTTATTGTTTTTTTGTTGGTCAAGTTATGTTCTTTGTTCAGTCTTTCAAGGAATAACCGAAGTAATTTTTGATTTTTTCACAACTGTTAACAAGTTGGCTATAATTTATAATGAAGATTGTTTCTACCTGTATTATTTTTTAATTTAAAGTAATGTTTTGTGATTTTTCTAATCTCATGTTACTGATTTTTTCTTAACATCAAGGAATCCGTTCCTCGTTCGTTAGTCGCTTCTTTTACTTCTGTGCTTATCATTTCAACAACTAATTGAAAGTAAAAAGTTCTATGAGATGATGTTATTTGCAAATGCAGTGAATTTTTTATATCTGAATACTCCTATCGTATGATTTTTAATTTACCTGAATTCATTGGTTGATATTAGGATGACTGTATCTGTATTTATACGCTTTCACAAATCTGCCTTCAAAACAAAAGTAAAGTACTTTCTATAAAATGAGATATCTAAGTTTTTATATTTTTTTTACCATTACAGGACAGCGAATCGACGACGAACGAAAACTGCGAAGGTCCTTACATCGAAACTGTATATCTTTTAAATCATCCTTATTCAAAAGATAATGACATCTGTGATCCAAACGATATAATTGATACGGTTGCCGAAGACGTTGAACAAATCTCAATTAAAACTGAACCAGGCGTATTAGACGAAATACCAAATAAGAAAAAATTTAGTAATTATTATAAACCGCAACTTTATCCTTGCAAAATCTGCCGCAAAACTTTTACGCGAGCTTGCGATCTTCTAAATCACGACAATACGGATCATGAGAATGTACCTAGAGTCGTGAATTGCGACGTTTGCGGAAAACTAATGATTTCTGAAGAACGACTGATGCTTCATAAACAGAAATTCCATACGGAGAAAATCTACCCTTGCAGTATTTGTCAAAAAAAATTCCATTCGTATAAATCGTTAAATAAGCATTTCGATATACATTATCAGCAGTTCATTTGCGATCATTGCCAGAAATGTTTCCGATCGAAGAACACGCTGTTGACGCATATTCAAAAACATATTCTGAAACAGTCGTTCAGTTGTAATAAATGCGATAAAAGTTTTTCGAGTAAGGCCGGATTACATATTCACGAAAGGACTCATTCTTCGGTGAAGCTTTTCAAATGTGATAAGTGCGGATTTTCGGCCAAACATCAAAGTGGTATTTATATTCATACGTTGACTAGGCATAGCACCGAAGAATCGATAATTTGCGAACTATGTGGTAAATCGTATAAAAATAAGATGCGTTTGAACGAACACCATAAACGAAAACATCAGATGCCAAAACGATACGCTTGCGATAAATGCGATTATAAATTTAAACAAATGTACCAGCTAAGGATTCATTATAGAACGCATACTGGTGAGAAGCCGTTCATTTGTGAAGTTTGCGGAAAAGGGTTTACGCGTAGCGATGGCCTAAAAGAACATAGACGTGTTCATCATAATACTGTAGTCCGATGAAGATGTATTTTGTAAGATTTTTATCAGGCTGTTTAAAAAATACAAACGAATGAGATTTGAAAACTTGTTTTATGTATTTTTGGTTTTGTTCAATAAATGCCATCGAAATATCAATTTTTAGATTTCTTTCTGATTTCAGTAGGTATCTCTCTAAATGTTTCCCGTATCGACTCAATGGGCGTAAATTCGATCATCACTACATCGCTGGTTCGAAGAAGAGCAAAATAAAGTTTGAAATGCAATCTATACCCAGTCCTTGGGATGTTTCAACACTTCCACTAATTTAATTTCTGGACTGTTCGGTTGAGGTTTATGCATGTATTCCCATCTCTTAAATGAAAAAAAAAGAGGTGATCAGATCGAAGTTTCTTGAAAAAAATTTTTACATATAGATGCTTACTTACCGCTGTCAAAGGTAACGACATTAGAATACTTTCATGTCTAGCACCGGGGGTATATAAGCCAAATTTAGTTCCACGATCGTAAATTAAATTGAATTCTACGTATCTGCCTCGTCTAAGTAATTGCCATTCTCTTTCTTTTTCGGTGTACGGATCGTTTTTATGCTGTTGAACTGTAAAAGTAATTAATTGAAAAATTTGTCGCGTTTGGTCAACATATAAAACATTATGTTTACATACCTAGCGGAATATAAGATGGAATAACTGCTTCGGCACAAGATGTAACGAAACCTAGTGCTTTTGTGTTGGATGGTTTATTTAAATCATCGAAAAATATACCTCCGATACCTCTACATTCGCCTGAACAGTGGAACAAATTTAAATTGTAATTAGTCTACCACGTAATGGAAATGAATCCGAATTGAACAACTTACCTCTATGAGATATTAGAAAATATTGATCACACCACTGTTTATAATTGGGATAATATTCTTTATCATGTTTATCACAAGCTTTCTTTAATGCGCCATGAAAATGTTTGGCATCATTTTCATTTAAATAATAAGGCGTTAAATCGGTACCACCGCCAAACCACCACTGTAAAAATAATCAATACACATAATGTATCGAAATTTTTCAAAAAAAATACGAAGCCGGTTTCATTACCTCGGTAGTTCCACTGTCTGTTGTCGTCTCAAAGTATCGGTAATTGAAATGGACGGTAGGAACTTTTGGATTTCTAGGGTGAACTACGGAACTAACTCCAGCTGCGAAAAATTTCACTTGTTCTCCTTGTTTGATGTCTTTACCACGAGCTCTCATTTGAGCAATAGCTTCAGGCGGTAAGAAACCATGTACAACTGAAATATTTACTCCAGCTTTTTCGAAAACTCGACCGTCTTGTAAGACACATGTTATGCCTCCACCGCCTTCAGCTCGAGTCCAACGATCTATTCTGAAATCGCCTTCGGTTTCTTCGTTTTTCAGAGCTCGACAAAAGTCGGCCTGCAAATAATGCGAGTAAGTACAATGGGTACAGGTAAGCAATAAATGTCAACTGAACGAGAAAGTAAATACCTGCGTTTTCATAATTAAAAGTTCTACTTTGGTTTTCATATCGTTAGAATTCTTTTCTAGTGTTTCTAAATCGGTGATCGGCTGAGCCATATAGTTGGCTATATTAATGGATTTTCTAGCCATTGTAACATAGTTTGTTTTACAATAAACTACTCCAGCTGTGATCGATGATATACCTAAGAATCTAGAGGTAGGAATTCCCATAATTTTATTAAATTAATGATTATAATGGTGTGATATTGAGGAGTAAAACTACCTGAGTTTTTTTTGCTGAGATTTGAGCATTGGGTACGCCGATGAGGCAAATATTTTATGGAGATTGAGACCCCGCATTTTTAGTCGATTGGATTTAACTTTGAATTTAATTTTAATTGAACTAAATGATGGCTAATTACAAGACGTAATTGTATATGGAACTGATTAATTATTGCATCAGAAAGAGAAAATTCACTTCCCTCTCGATATTATCAGTGAATTTTTCATATATATGAAGTATCACAATAACGTCTTTAGCCAGGTTTTTAGTTTTCAATTCTCAAGTTTGAATGATTGTCGTTTCGTCACGTTTGCAGTGAACTAATTTTTTTTAATTTCTATTTTCATTTTTTTGCCTTTGAAATTATTAAATTGAAATTTTTATGATTTAAAAAAATTACGAAGGATTAGGAAATATATAAAAAGATGAAGAAATCAGTTAAAAATCAATTTTACGTCTATTGATTTCTTTGGATCTGGATCTTTGCTGTCATGACATGATGAGTCATGACGATTTGCAACTCCATTTTGTAATACGCGGTATTTCCAAGTTCTTCATTTTCGTACAAAATTAAACAGAAAATTGTGTAAATATCGCGTTTTAAACGAGGTTCAATTGAAAATTCGCGATGTAATCGAATCTAAATGAATGGTATTGATTTAAATTGATACATATGAGCCGATCATTCGTTTCTCTCTACTGCGTTCAGAGGTGTTGGATGAACCTAAGGATGAGCCAAATTTGACTAAAGATTTCAGTTTGTTCACGACGATCTCATCGCATTTGAAGTATGATTTTTTATATTCATCTATAATTGATTTGTTAACGCGTGTACATATCATTTTTATCGAATCGCATTAGTTTTCTGCTTATTTGTGCGAGATATGATTTCAGAAATTCAGATTATAATCAGTTTTCCGAGTAGTGAAGGAAGGAGGAAGTTAACGTTGAATCTCAGCCGTTATGATCGCTGGAAAAGGTACGAATAATTCCTCACTTTGTTTGCATGGGGGTTTAAAGCTTCGATGTACTTCGACGAAAATATATAATCAAATCTTCGAATGATGACATTACGTTGCCAAAATTTCACTACCTATATTCAGGTTTGAGCACGGACCAAGTATAAGTAATATCACTGAAAGTGTTAATTATGACCAACTGGAACTAGGTAATTGTTTACTTCGTGTTGTTGGGAATTATAATGCCTATAATTTTACGTGTGTTTAAAGAATTAATAATAAAACGGCCACAATAAGTTAACGCTCATCTTCTCCATTCGTAATAGTAATTGAATCACGCGTAAGAAGATTAATTCAATAATTCAATTTATAGCTGTCATCAATCAACGTAATTTTGATCTCCGGCCCGCCAAACAATTAAACTCAATTGAACTGGAACACCAGCGACTTTGTTTTGATTTCTCATCGGCAAGTACCTAAGCTACGGCGTCTGGATTAGTTCAATTTCGACGATTACGTTATTCGAATGGAATTTCGTGTACGATGAATATGAAATCAATTGTAAAACAGGTACGGATCACTTGACCAATACAGAATTATGTTTCTTTTTTTTCCGCAACGGAAATGCATCCGGATTACAATAAAATGAATAAAAAAATCATGAAATAAAAATTTTACAATCTTGGGATGAGAGTAGTGAAGTAATATTGGTATTGATTAGATTCCGCCGCACATGTTTTGCGCAGCCGTGTATGCTTTCACGTACCTCCTACCTCTTCGCGATTAATAACGTACTCCCAACTCCGTGTGTATGCTCCCGCGCTATATTATTTACTTACCTGTGTGCTTCCGCGTCGAGCGATTGGGCGTTTCGCTTATCATTTCAAAACATTTTATGTTATCAGTGTGGTGACGAGGCATAATGTTTTAATTTTTTAACTGATATTATGCATTTTAAATATATCTAAGTTGTTTTACTTTACCGGTAAATATGTCGAAGATGATTAAATTTAAAGGCGTATTGGACGGATTTCGATCTGCACCGCCAACCAAACCCGAAGAAGAAGTGATAGAAACGTTGAAACCGGATAATTTTCAAATCGCTAAGGTATTTTACGAATAATTGATTTTTTTTTTCCTACGAAACATACTAATGTTTTAATTTCATATTTATTCATCTAATTTCAAAACTAATCCGTTGGCTTGTCGATGTACGCGAAATATCGGTCGTCGAATGGTGATAATTTTCACGAAATCGAGTAGCATATTGTGTACGAATCTGGTTGGTATTTCTCGTCGAAAGTTGGATGTAAAATTTAATAATTCGTTTATCACGTTTATTTACGAAACTTTTTTTTATTCATTGTCAGCGTTGATAAAGTGTGTATTTATCGATGCTGTTGCTCCGTTTCAATATAAATCGTACGAGTATATATTTCACTATGATACATACAATGTTTTCTATGGTATCGCAAATTTCATTTTATAGGGTTTTATTTTTTGGTATTCAATTACTGACGTCATTTTTAATGTAGCACGGGTGTTGTGGCAATTTGATTACTTTTTATCTAATTAACTTATTGTTTAACACTCGCACTAATTATCGCCATTCGCGTGCATATTTCTATGTCGTACCTAAGCAGCCGCCGCGTTTATAAACGCAGCTTATCTGTTGAAAATTCACCTGTATTGGAATTCGCTTCGAAAATTTCACTTTCAAAAGGTATTCCCTCGCATGAACTAAAAACTCGTGACATGTGCAAGATTGATTATGAAATGGCTTTTGTGTTTGATAATAAAAACTATGACCGTACTTTCAACTTGAAAATCCGTTTTTTTTTTGTTTTTTGTTTCGTTTCGTTGTTGTTGTTCTTTCGTACGTATAATGAACACGTAATTCCATTTAGTTGTTTCGGCGGTGTGAAAAAATTCGTAAAAATTTTTATTCGAAAGGTTCTTCTTTTATTTAATACCTACCCTTGTTTTCATTTGGTGAGTTTTGAGCTTTCCAAGTGGTTTAGTCGAATGGCTGCTGAAATTGATCGACGTATTTGTTCGTGTGTAGTTAATTAGTTCATTGAATTGAAAACTCTTATTTGACGAGTTAATCGAGTGGAACCGTATAATTGGATTATTGGTTATGGATTTTTTTTCTCTCTCTTTTCATTAATGTGCATGTACTTGGAATTTGAATATCTGTTTCATTATTTAAAATTTCATATTGATTTAATCTTATAAATTTTTACATTTTAGCACTTTTATAGAAAATTTATTCTTTATTTCTATTTGCACGTGGAGTATTCGAAGATTTCAATCCGGAATGGATATGGATTTCTTGTTCATTGAATTATATCAACAGCCCTAGACGTATTGAAATGATTTAATATTCTAGCACGAGATCTTATTCAAGATTTACATATCAGTGGTGGATCTAAATATGTGAAAATGGCATATGATTTACGATATACCTATTTCATAATACAATATTATTGCAAATTCAAGTTTGAAGCTGTTTCAGCCGCAGTCGAGTAGTAATTTTACGAAGCGAAATTTTCGTAATTCGAAAAAAAAAATAAATAAACGAAGAGTACTTACACACTCGAAGGGCTTACGAGATGAAAAATACCAATTTCAGTATAAAATTTAAAACCTCGTGAGAGAATATGGTCGTTGAAAAAGCTCGCGCTGTTCGGAGCCAAGCGTTGAATTTTTTCATCAAAAAACCTCTTAACCAACGACGACGACGACGACGAAGTGCATATGACGAAGAGAAAAATACCCTTTATAAGATGATCCGGTTAAAATTTATTCCTCGAACCTTTACACAAATGGAACGTTTGGAAATTCGCCCTACCATCGTGACATTGCTGGCTGTGTTTTAACAACATTGTGCTTGTGCCGCCAAAGAAAAACGAAAAAAAAAAAAAATAGAACAATTACGCATCGATTGCAAGTAATAACATGTTTACTTTCACGTTACTTTGTCATTGAACTTTTACTCGATGATCAGTATTATTAGATGAGGACGTTATCGTATATACAAGAACGTATTATTAAGAGATACGTAGACCTACGTATCAGCGAACGATGATGATGACGACGACAACGACCGCACCACCACCACCATCATCATCACCACCGCCAAAACCCCCAAGTTTTTATAGACACGTGATTATTACAACAGAGAGAAAAAATTTCTGGTCCGAATGTTCGAGTCGACTCCAGTTAAAGCGTGTTAAATTTACATATTTATATAGTTTTCTTCGTCGAAACGTATAACGTGGTAATTATGTCGCGTGCTCGATATTTTCAAGTTTTTTCTATTCCTTATGTCGAAATCGATTTGTTAAAAAGAAAAAAAGAAAAAGAGAGAGAAAAAATGCGCGGTATCCGGTATAATAAGTACGTATAGTACACTTATATAGGCACCTACGCGATATAGTAAGAATGGCTTAAATTGAATTTTTTTTTTCTTTTCGCCAGCCGACCTACCGACAGTGTCTCGAGTAAATGGCGATTTTGATGGAAAAATATGAAATAAAATTGGCAATTTGTTCACGAAGCTGCGAAGCGTTACGAGCTGATAAGTTGGAACGGTACGGTATGGTTTTTTATGCTATCGTCGGCGTCGTTCGCTGGTGGTGTAGTTGACCTTTGACACCGGCCGATACACGACGAACCTATGACTGCCAGAGCCTTTTGATGCGATTACAACCTCGGACACGAGCCGATTAATCCGTGGGTAGCGGTTAATTGATGCAATGAATTCATCGTTTCGTAATGGTATTTTAATGATGGATCGTCGTCGTCATCTTCGTCCTCGTCGTACGCCACTTACCTCGCAAACTGGTTAAAAATAAGATGATATCGTAGTTGAATAATAAGGCTACGTGTAATTTCACGCTGATGTACGGTTCCGATTCCGCGACTAAATCAACTCACGTGTGTGATGGCAGAAAGAAATAACTCAAATATGTCGTAGTATAAATATGTACTCTGCAAAAGATGGAACTAATTGAGGCAATTATCCAGGAATAAGGAGCCGTTCGACGAGGCAAATAAAGATGAAGTATCAGCGTAATATTTACAGTAGCTCCGATGAGAGGAATATCTGATTGTTGATTGACGTTAAATGGTTCAGAGGTGTAATTCGAAGAAAATATATTTCCTCATTTTGAACCCAACGTGATGCTATGTTCGAATATTTTCTGTTTATTTGAGATGTTGGAAGATTGTCAGTCTACGAGATGAATTCAGTCGTAAGACGATGGTTCAAGAATCAAATCATCCAAAAAATCCCTTCGACGATAAATTTAGAAGACTAAAGTTTTGAAATATTCCAGTTCGATGGATCAGGCACTGATATTTTTGGATGGGAATTATTTCGATTGACGTGTCAGTTTACGTTGAAAAGCTGAAAATAAAACGTTCTAAATTCGTTCTGCGAAGAGGACTTGTCTGCTTGGAAAAATTTTCCTATGTTTTGAATATTTGTTTAAGTCATATGGTCATATCCTCGATCTTCTTTACAAGTCCAGCAAAATTGATTAAAAATTTTTTTTTCTAAAAATTATTTTCTCAGGCAGAATTATAGATGTAAATTATACCCTTTAATAATTTTGATTCAAAAAATTCAAAGAATTTCTTCAAAATCGTTGAATTGTGAAATTCTGTTCCACTGTTCATTTTTTGTTCGATATTGAAGCTTGGACTTGTATGTCTGTGCGTCTGTAGATCCTCTCTCTTTTCCACTGTCAATCTATACCCGTTATGAAATTTTTGCAGCTCAAAGCCGACAAAATTGTATGGAATTTTTTGGAAATTCTACCCAGTCCTCTGTAAAAAAAATTAAAAAATCTAACTCAATTTCGATTTTCAGAGTTATCTGAGTCATATTACGGAACGCCTTCGAAAACTAAGGTCATTTGTTCAACCTTTTTTTCAGCTTCTTTTTTAAAAATTTAGTCAAACCCTTTTTCGAAATTGATGACCGAAAGTTCAAAATTCTTCTGCACTTTGAAATGAAAAAAAAGTTATTAAAAGGGTCATTCTATCGAAAAATTCTTCTAAATTTGAAAATTCAAGAAAGGTTGTTGGACCATATCAAAAATTAGAAAACACCTATCGATTGGAAATTTTATTCTCTACAATTTTGCTTTCATGTAATATTTTTCTGTAATGGACCTTTCTCGAGCAAATTTGAGTATTGCAATTATCGATATTCCGAAAATTGTAAAACTGTAGATACGATAAAGGACTTCTGACCCAAAAATGTATTTTCTTATGAGATTTGGCACCTTAAAATTCATTTTTCAGGTGAGAGGTGGGCGGGGCGAGGTTCGAAAAAAATCGACTCATATGAACAAAAAGCTATATTTCTTTTTTTTTTTTTTGAATGCTAGTCTATCGACCTTCAAGTACTTCCGAGGAGCTGCTAAAAGGGCTTCAAAAGGAGTTAAAAACCAAAAATTTCCCATTTTTCCTGGTTTTTGTTTTAAAAAATCCCATTTAATTGAGTTGAAAGTTGTTTTTAAAAAGAATTAATTTTTTGACGGTTTTTTGAAACAGGTGAATAGGAGGGATTGAGATGAAATAAAAGAGAATTTTATTATTCTGGCTTGTAAAATGATGCCAGTGGTGTAAGCTAGCTCTTTGTGAGATTTTTCTAACTTTCAGGATTTCGTTCACACCTTGTTCTGAAAAATGGCTGAGTGATTCAATTTACGTACTAGAGAAGTTGAAAACTAACTCGAGAATTTATTTAATCAATTTTAAGAGTACTTTTGGTGTCAAAGAATTACAAAAAAATTACAAAAAAATCGTCACATAGAGAATCTGACTTCATTATCGTATTCTGTAGGTTCGATTTATGCGAAAATGACATCTACATCATCAACTTAGGTATTGCTCGAAATTTGAGAGAGGGCCTGCTCTTGGACTCCAAAACGAGGTCGCGACAGTTCAGCGCTAGTTTTCTACGATTCTATATCGACACATGTGTTAAATATGTCAAAATCGTTATAAATTATTGTTTGGTGTTAATATAAAAGTAGCCGATGTACTCAAAATTGACTTTTTTGAAGAAAAATTGCAATTTTTTCGTTTATGTTGAAAGGGAGTCAAAAAATTAGCAAAGGAGTGCTTTTCGACTAATTCAGACACTGAATACGAATCCGGAATTTATTTTTCGTTCGAACCTCTCGTTCGCATTTTCACCCTTTATCCCCTATGCGCCCATGTCCTCAATTTAGCGATTATATTCCACAGCCAAAATTTTAATGACGTAATATGATCTAAAATTTCACGCCGAACAACTTTACTTCTATTCATTTTCAGTGTATTAGCCATTAGTTTTGAAAAAAGCGCATTTCTGAGCATTTTCAAGTTTTTGTAAACAGCCGAAATCCCCCCCAAAAAATTTATTTAATTTTTAAAAATTATACTAGTTAAAGCACATACTTTGGCGAAAAAAATTTCATGTACCTCCCCTAGGGTCCGTAGCTGCAATAATTCAAAGTTTTCTTTTGTTGATTTTTCCTCCTGTAAGGGGTGAGCCATTTTAGAAAAATTTGTGTCGATTGACCTATCATCATTTCAAACATTTGGATTAAAATAATGATTTTTTCCCAAATGCACGTGAATACAGAATTTTTTTTCCAAAAAAAAGTTTTTTCAATACTCTGATCAAGGAAGCGGGGATGAGAGTGGGATTTTTTCTTAGAAATACCCAATGATGTTTTGTGAAAATTTTGAAAATCAAAGATTAAGAATGTTTCACTTATTCTTATCTAGGAATTCCCTTTCTCATTTAATTTTTTGCCATCAATCAGTTGACAGAATGGCCTCTTTGGTAATTTTTCTGATTTACCAACTTGTGTGGCAAAAATATCCTATCGGATAACTTCCACTTTTCAGATGTCCAAAGGGTAAAGCTCCCACCTATCTTTCTTCCTCAGTTATGCCCCTGTTATGGTATGTGGTACCTACCTGTGTATATAAATCAGTATCCTCAAATTCATCAAGATTCTAACAATTTGAAAATAGGTTTCTAAGTATCTATCTTTCTACGAATGTTGATACAACTGATTACAAATATTTTTGGTGGCGTGGGTATTTGGATTTCGAGTTTTTAAATATTTAATAATTTATCGATAGGTGGGTGGGTAATTTAGGAAATGATACGAACAATTTGTGTGCAATGTTTCTTTTTTTTTCAGCCTTTTTAACTTTTACTGGTCACGTATGTACCGGGTGTTCCGTATAAATCTCGATTTTTTTTATGTTTTTGTACAAAAGTAGAAAAATAAATTGCAATTTTGAAGGTAAAAAAATTGCAGGGGTGAAATGATTGCGCCACAAAGCAAGGAATGTGAGCGGCTATGGTAATAAAATCAGTAGTGAGGATGAAGTGGTTTACGAACTGTGACGATACACGCTGTAGAAAAAAACATTGTGGCTTTTTCAGTCTGATTTTTGTGAGATATTATAATCATGAGAATTAAAAAAAACATCACGAATCAGTTTTTAAGGTTAGGAAGGGTTCGAAGCAGCTAAAATGTCGAAATCCCCAAAAGGCATATCTAGGAACTTTACTAAATCTACATACTGAATTTCAACTTCCTAGCTCCATTTGGAGGAGAGTTTTGCGAGCAACAAACTCAAAAAACTCAAAAAATGAGAAAATCTCACCATGAAAAGTCGAGACTTTCAAAAGATACCTCCACAGCTCTTACCAAGCCTACACGCCAAATTTCAATTTCCTAGTTCAATTTGTTGGGGAGATAGGAGATGAGAGTCTTTTTTTAAGATTAAAAAAGGAAATAAACCTCATATCTCCCCATCTAATTGACCTAGTAAGCTGATTTTTAGATATGTAATACAAATTTGGATTCTCTATCGATTGACTCAAAAAAAAACAATTTTTGTTTTTTTGCCCTTTCGCACCCCTCCCCTAAAATGTGGCATGACTGAATTTTGACCTAAGGTCATCCCTATTCATACATATCTAATCCGCTTCCAAACTAAGCCGATTGACCGAATTGGAGCGATTTTGATCAGTATCAAGCAAAGTAAATGATTTTAATGCTCGGGAAAAAAAGAAAAAGATGAAAATAAATATCTGGCATGGCCAAAAATTGTCTTAATGGTCTTTAAGGACCTGAAACAGATTTTGTTTGTATTCACCACTCCAACCACCGTTGGTCGATAGACTGTAATAATCTGGTTTTCATTGACGATATGACAGAAAATCAGGTTGAAAATGAGTAAAACGACCAAAAAACTGTATCTTCGGGCTATGAGGGGGTGCAATAGCGCTGAAAAATTGAAACCCCGCCTAAAATGCACAAGTGCGGTCCCTAATAAATGTCCATACCAAATTTTAGCTTTCCAGTTTAATTTGGAGGGGAGCTATGGAATGGAAAAACTTAAAAAACTTAAATAGTTAGAAAAACCACATTTTTGTGACTTTGAAGGGGTGCATTGGAGCAGGAAAGTCGCCCCCCCCAGAAGGCACATCTAGGGTCCCTACTAAATGTACATACCAAATTTCCACTTCCTAGCTCAATTTGGCGGAGAGATAGGGGAGGAATAGTTTTTTTTCAAGATCATAAAGGTGGAAAACCCTCATATCTTCCCTCCTAATTGACCCAGGTGGTTGATTTTTGGATATGTTATGCAAATTTGGATTGTCTATCGATTGGCACAAGAAGGAACAATTTTTGCGTTTTTGGCGCGCCAACACCTCCTCCCCTAAACTGGGACATAATCGAATTTTGACCCAAAGTTATCCCCTGTCATATATATCTAATCTGTCGCCAAACTAAGCTAATTGACCGAATTGGAGCGATTTTGGTCAGTAACAAGCAGAGTAAATGATTTTAGTGTTTGGGGGACAAAAATAAATATCTGACAAAACCAACTCTGGTTTTTTCGCTGACAATATGACATGGAAAATCAGGCTAAAAATGTAGTTAAAAATTTGAATTTTCTGAGTGAAAAATATGCTTCAGTGAAAATGGCATCTCAGCCCCTTCGATTTGTTCGCTTATGCTAACCATTTGACGTGTAAGTGTCATGAGTTGACCTATCACTGGTATAAGGATACCGAGGTTAATACGGAACACCCGGTACGTGGATATCTGCTATTATCGCTATGACTGCAACTAGATACAAAATTCGGCTAAAAATAATTCTCGTATTAGATTTTTATACACGTTCGAGCAACATTATCTATATACATGCGTCGAAATTGCCATGCATATCGGACGATGGCATGGCATAGCATGGCATGGTAGCGACTTGTATACGAAAAAAGCCCACAAACATGGTAACGACCTAAACAGTGAATCGCCATTAAAAACGTATTCAACGATATTCAATATTTTATAACTGACGCCCGGTAATTACAACGTGGACACACGCGATATGCAGCGACGATGGTTCCTCCGTTTGGCAAAAGCTGTATGTATATGCCAATGGACGACGAGCGAGCGACTCTTACACACATAACCACCAGCACCGTAAAAATAAATCATCGGTTATTTGAAAATTATTCGTACTGCAATTACCAGAGCAGCACGAGTGTAATATTTTAGTACGTACTACTATTCGACGTACGAGTTTTGAGTAAATCTTTCTCCAGCGAGTTGTAATTTCGAAAAAATTTTCCATTTACTATATACTTTCTCTCTCTCTCTCTTTCTCTCGCTTTCTTCGTCGCCCTTAGTATTTCATTTTTAGTTTTTCGATTTTTTTTTTTTCTCGTACCATATACGACTGACTACCTACGTAGTGTACGTATATTGGAAATATACGTACGTTTGTAGTGGTGTAGAAAAATCTCGTCTTACTGTGTAGCTCGACGACGATGAACAGTAATTTTCGATTTTTTGCAGCGTTAAATTGAGCATGACATCGGAGATTTTATGCGGGATAAGACGACCGAAACAAGGAAAAAATTGATAATTTTAAAACGGAAAGCGGTTTCTTCGCTCTTTCTATATACTACTATGGTAGATACTAGATACATACAATAATGACGTTGCTGTTGAAAATCGAACAAAAATATTTTCTCAATTATTTAGACTGTATATATATATATATACATGTACGAACACGAAGCTACAGATAGAGATACTACAAATACAACGACGACGACGACGATGTTGATGATGATGGGAACCGAAAAACGCTAGAATACAAAGTTGAAATTTTACGCTGGCACAGTGTTGCCTTTTGCTTTTTGTTTATTGTGTACTCTCGCAGTGCTATGTATAAGATAAAAACTTTTCGTTTGTTATTGTGGTAATGAAAATTCAAGTACGTTCGCTACGAGTAACGTAGCGACTACTACGACGATGATGATAAAAGAAAAGCCGAGCGAAATATTTCAACAATGTGTGTGCGTTGATGAAAAACAATGTGTAATCGATGAAATGAACTTTTTGAATAAGCTCTATCTGCTCCACCTGCCGTTGTACTCGACGTCTCCGCCATTGCCATCGTTCCCCGTCAATGTGAACCGTCGTTATGCCTCGAGTGTGATAGCGTTTTACGAGTGGCTTTTCAAGTACCTTTTACATGCCACAATGAGGTAAAAGTATTAACTATATTGACGATGTGTTGATGCCAAAATTTGGCATCTACAACTGGTTGAATCGATGGATGAGAGAAATGGTACGAAGATGAAGGATGAGATGCATCGAATCTGTGTTGTGCTCCTTAAGATTCGAGGTAGTCGTTGTGTATGGCGAAACGATAGATGGGGTTTTATTTGAAAATAAAAGTTCATATTGCCGAGTACTTTGTGTTTCGTACGTACTTGTATAAGTATATAAGAACAATGATATCGACATCTTGGCTTTAACTTGGTAGAATGAAGTACCTACTTGCGGTGTTATCAAAGTGTACTGTGTACAGGTACACTCTCTTCTTGGTAGTAATTTCATTCGTTGTCGTTTATCTGATCGTTTTTATGAACCATCAATATGTCTATTTGTTGTACTCAATTTATTACTATATTGCCTGACGTGTGTTAAGGTTCCATCAACATCGTTTGTAATTTCTTTTAAGCTAACACAAGATTCGTTTGAGCAAGTTCGATGATCGAGATTAGTGCCGAATTAGTTGGGAGGGGTGTTGATGTGCTTTCCTAATTAAAGTGGGCTATTGAGTTGGTATTAAGATTCCAGGAACAATAGACGTGTTGCATGTGTTCTTTTTTTTTCATAATTTGAAAGTACATACAACACATGAAAGAGATGAACATTGGATATAGGTGACTGTTAAACTAAAACTAATGTAAAAAAATTCTATAGAATGAACGATCTGCGATGATATGGTTATTATCACGAAGATTACAAGGGAAGCTTCTCAAATGTCCGGCTCCGATTTGAACGAAACTTAGCTATGTGAATGGAAAGAGCATGTCCAAAAACTTACGCAATCAAATATTCAGCTGGTGAAGTTCATTTCTGAATTTTTGGCGAATTTTTCAAAAATTTGTACTAATTGCTGATATAGTATACCCGATAAATTCAGCAAAAATGAAATATTTCACAAAATATCATCGATTTATTGAAGTGATGGTGCAAAGAATTGAGTTCTCATTTGGGTGGCTCGAATTTTGCTTTTTTTGGAAATCTGCCAACGACAGGGTCACGAAATTAGCGAAATGACCCTAGGCGGAGATGGGAATACGGGAGGACTTAAGCCAGCCAATGTTGAGCTAGCGCCCCCACCTCAGATATTTCCATGGAAATTTAATAACTGATAATTTGTACCACTAAAAAAACAGTCAAATGCCATTTTTGGAACTCAAAAATATCCTTAATTGCATATTTTTGGATTTTTCACGTTTGGTATTTTGTAATTTTACCCCTCGCTTTGTTCTCGGAACATATTAATTGCGGTAACACTGAAACGTGACCTTTTTTATAAAAAAAAATGGAAGATACAGGGTTTAAGCCCCCCTCCTCCCGTTAATTTTGACCAATCTCTGCCTATAGAAATAGCCTTAAAATTATGTAAAAATTTTAGCTTTCCAACACAATTTTTTAAATTTGCAAAACCAGCTCAGCTAATTTTAAAAAATTTCACACCCCCTCTTCCCGCCCTCCCAAATTACATCTGTGAGTTGTTCTAAATCACTACGTGTCAAATTTCAGTTTTCAAGCTCAACTTGGTGTGGGCATAATATGCGAAGAACAAATTCGAAAAATATCAATAACCTCAACAAATAAATGGGGTAAAAATGGGTCTGAAAAGTCGAAAGCAACTTTTCTCAGGGTCAGTAAGAAAAAACCCTTCGTGTTTCCCTTCCTAAATGACGAAGGAAGTGGTGATTATTGAATATGTTTTACAATTTTTGGTTCTCTATCGATTGGCTTAGATACGAGCAGTTTTTGTGATTTTTTCTACTCACCACCCCCTCCCCCAAATTTGGGCATGATTGAATTTTCATCCAAGGTCATCCCTACTTATGTATATCTAGTTTACCGCATATCCGAGCCTATTAGCCGAATTTGAGCGATTTTGGTCGGTGTCCAGCTGAGTAAACGATTTTAATTTTTGGCCAAACATACAAGGAAACATCTAACACGCTCAAAAATGGGTTCATTGATCCTCCAGAACCTCAAAACGGATTTTTTTTTAAGGCTCATGCCAGATTCGTTGTAGTTGATAGGGCCGAATCGCTTGATTTTCTTTGACAATATAACAGAGAAAATCAGATTGTAAAACAACGCAGGAAATACCTTTATATCTTTCCTGTGTGAATTGTTTCTAGAAGGTATTTTCGAATGTAGTGCACAACTTTCGACCTTCTATTATGATTTGTACAAGAGTCACTCATTTTTTACCAATTTTATCTCTGTTCAAATTTCAAGGTATTTAGCTATCTTGTATCTGCCATAGGATCTTAATCTCTTCCTCGTATTCCTTCAGATTCGATGGATACAGAATGAAGATAATGATTGGATTTAAGTGGTGTATGAATATAGAATACAACAATAGGAGAGAGTAGGTTGTCAAAACAATTGAGGTATCAGATCAGTGATAATTTTTTTATTCTGATTTTCTATGTCATATTGTGGAGGGGAATATCAACAAAATCCGTTTTGGGGCCCTAAAAGACCATTAAGACGATTTTTAGCCATGTCAGATATTTATTTTTATTTTTTATCATTTTTTTCATTTTTTTCTCAGACATTAAAATTATTTACTCCGCTCGATACCGACTAAAATCGCTCCAATTCGGCCAATCGGCCCAGTTTGGCGACCAATTACATACATATATAAGTGGGGATGAACTTGGGTCAAAATTCAGTCATGCCCCAATTTGGGGGAGGGGGTGCTGAGGGGCTAAAAACGCAAAAATTGTCCCTTTTTTAGCCAATTGATAGAGAGTCGAAAGTTGTATAACCTATCCAAAAATCAACCTCGTAAGTCAATCTGGAGGGCAGATATGAGGGGTTTCCTCCTTTTTGATCTTGAAAAAGGAATGTTGCTCCGCTCTATTTCCCTACCACATTGAGCTAGGAAGTTGAAATTTGTTATACACATTTAGTGGGGGTCCTAGATGTGTCTTTTGGTAAACTCGACCTTTCAGCCACATTGCACCCCGTCACAACCCTGGATATGTGATTTTTTGGTCGATTTGTCCAATTTTTAGAGTTTGTTCCTCTCATAACTCCCCTCCAAATTAGGCTAAGAATATTAATGAATTGAAAAGCGTTGAAAATATTCATCATTTGGCTATGATTGTGAGGATTATTCAGAGAAATTTCTTGAACCTTGAAAGGTAGCCAAAATCTGAAGTAAAAATTCAAAATTATATTCCATAAAGGTGTAAAATGTTAAAATAAACTGGAAATGATCGAGTCAGGATGTTGCACGAAAAATTATAAATTCTATTTCTAAAGTGAGAAAAAAAGTTACATCAAGTATATAGTAGACCCTGGAGTACGCTTTCACCTATTCTACCCCCCCCCACCCTCTAAAAAAATTTCTAGTCAAGACTGATTTTTGAAAGAAGAAATGCGAATTTGAATAGAGACGAAGAAATCTTAACGTACCTACGTGGAAATTGTGTCAAAAAAAAGGTATTAAAAATTGAAAAAATAAAGGAAACCGTATACTGTATAAGACGCCATAGCGTATGAAAAAAATTCATAAAAAATTGAATACCTCCTTTCACCCATTATGAAATTTTTTTCCACGTAAATTACATTTATTTAACGAGGTCTCGACCATAAGATGAAAATTTAGTAGGTGCGTATTACGTTACGTTTCTCGTTAGTATAACGTCATAGTCATTAAAATGTTCAAACAAATTCTCGTAACAAGTTTTTACAAATGAAAATTTACCTCAAGCAATTTATCCTTTGAGTATTGCAGACGTAGCTAGTGTGAACGTTTGAAGGTTGCTTAGCTACTTCAAAATTACCTTTTACCTAGGTACGTAAAATTTTCCATTACTTCGTTCATAGAACATGTTTAATGCCGCATAAAAGGCGGCAGCAAAAAATTTCTTTTGGGAATCTCTTTAGAAATTTTACCTGTTTCTTTTCATATATACATAGAAACGTACGTATACTGATTCTGTTTGATGTGGGTGGAAATTTACCTATCCTCAAGTATAACTTAGCCTATATAAGATTTTGCCAACTATTACATATTGATCGTATGCCCCTTAGAAGACCTGGCATGACGAAGAAAGTAACAAAGAAAAATAGTAAACACCTACGCGCCAAATTGATTTCACATTCGAAATTGTAAAATTACGAAACAAGCCGATAAAATGGAAGTTCAATTGGTAAATTTTAAAAGGTGAAGTTTTCTTCGTATTCGAAGAATTGAACGTTTACCTAGGACCTACTATTTTTTTTTTTTTTTTGTTGTGTTATTTTCCTTAACCACGCTTCTTTCTGTTCGGTGTTGAATTTTATATACGTGTAACAATGTTTTGAAAACCACCCTATAATTTTTGGCACTTACCTACCCACTTGATCCACCTACCTACTTAGAGTTGCTGTATATGTATAAGCTGCGTCTGATATATATTCCATTATATTTTCGTAGAATATTCTATCCTACTTTGAGCGATTACCCACTCGGTCATTTCGATTCGGTCGGTTCTTAAAAATATTAGATATTACAAAGTATATACCTATATTATGCTTACTATAAAGCTTACTAAAGAGGCGAAGCCTGCACGATGCTGTTGTTTCGGTTATAGACGCCGCCGCAAAATTCAGTTTACGCTCATCTAAAAGAACATTGCACCAAACACGCACGATGATGGCGACAGACGTGAGGCTTTTATAATCAATTTACATAAATATAGACCACAACGACGGCCGTAATAGTTTTCATAACCGTATTCCAAAAACGTCGACCAAACTACCTCAAAGAGAAACCGTCAGCTTTGAGCTGCATTTTATAACCCACACACATACTACATGTATACATATCTGTATACTATGTATCTCGGTTTGTGAGCGCTTTGTGGGGACGATGATGATAAAGGGGACGAAAGGGTCGTAAAATAAAAAAAAATAAAAAAAAAAAAAACTTGATACGGATAAAACCGCAAACGCGATATGAAAATCCATAAGTAAACCAAACAAACACGATGATTCGACTCTGATAAATGAATTTACGTATATTTCGAAGTCGTGGGAAAATACTATGTTGTTGTGTTTGTGCGTGAAAACTTTATTCCAATAACTCTTACGTTACGTATGTAGGTATCTATGCGACCAGGCGTCTGAAAAAGTTTCGTATCTTTAATCTAAAATGATTTTCTAATGTAGTTTCCCGTTTTTCGAAAATGAGAATTTTACTGATATACATTACTTCCTGGTACGTTGTTTGAGTGTAATTTGGATCATCAACGTAGTAATGGTAACTTGTGCGAAATAACAGGAAGGCTACATTAGAAAGATATACCGATTGTAAAATCTTGATGATATTTTGAATATAAGTTATACGAGTACGAGACGAAGACGGTGTTGAAATTTGTATCGCGTTAGGGTGCGTATAATGGCGAGAAAATTTAAACATATTTGTACGAAATGTAGTGCATTTGGTGTGTTTTGTATTTATATGTCGGTTGTTTGAGGATACAGATTAGTAAGGTATGTTTGACGATTTGGGCGTAAATTTAATGTATGTTAGATGTGCTGAAAAAGAGAAAAGAGGTGATTTCGATAGTTTTCATAAAAAAAATGTACACCCATCTACTCACTAATTTCTTTATACATTTTTTCAGCGTAGACATTTTAATATGAAGTGCAAAAATCATTCAGTACTCTTTTATCTGAAATTGAAAATTATAATAATACATGTTGATATCGAATTGTAATGGATTTCGATATTTTAATAATAAATTGTAATATCAACCTCCCCATTTTTCATCACAAGATATTTTTTTTATTTTTTTTAATTCCTTAAAACATTTTTTTGATTTTTTTATTATTTTTATTTCAACTTTTTTCATTTAAAAATTTTTTTGATTTTTTGAATTTTGAATTTAATCATTTTTTATCGCATGATTTTGGTCAAACGCTTCAAAATTTTTTATTTCTTGATTTTTTAATTTGTTTTTGTTTTAATTTTGTTTCTTTAACTTTTTTAAATATTATTTTAAAATTTTTCTTTTTTTTTTTAATTTTTTTATTATTTTTATTTCAATTTTTTTTCAGTTTGGAAATTTTTTTAATTTTTTAATTTTTTTTTAAATTATACATATTTATGTCAACATTTTAACACAAAACGCAGAAATCATTCATAATCATTTTTTATCGCATAATTTTGATCAAAAACTTCAAAATTTTTAATTTATTTTTTATTTTTGTTTTATTTTTTTTGTTTTTTTTTAAATTTTATTAATTGTATTTCCACTTTTTTCATTTTTAAATTTTTAAAAATTAGATGCAACCATGTCAGCATTTTAACACGAAATGCAAAAATCATTCATAATCACTTTCCATCGCGAGTTTTTGATCAAAAGCTTCGAATCGAAAACGTTGCATCAGAAACGTAACATTAGAAACGTCACGTTTTCAGTAAATTAATTCCCCCCCTCCCCCACCTTAAGACATATCCATGTCAAAAAAAATACAGCTAAAGATTTGTAACTTTTCATTAAAATTTTTGTGAATATTTTTCGAAAAAGCTGTTATAAAGCATCACGCGGGAGGTAACCAGAAAATGAAGAATGAGAAGACCAAATAAGACTCCGAAAAATTTTTGGGTGACAAAAAAATTAAATTCATGTGCGTGGAAGAGGGTTGCTCTATGTGACCCAAAATGACCGTTTTGAAGGGTTTTAATTTTTGACTCAAATGTGTCTTAGGGCTGGGGGGTGAGTTTCTGAAAGCGTTACGTTTTTGTTGTAACGTTTTCGATGTAACGTTTTTGCAGTGTTGCCAATCACAATAATTTTTACATGAAATTTCCTTAATAATTCCACAGAATGGAATTTCATTTTTAAAAATATGACATTTCAGTGTTAAAAATGGAAATTTGGCGTTAAAAATTCCAGGTTTGGAACGCTGCTTCAGATTTGAATGATTTTTGGACTGTATGTTAAAATGTTAACATGAATTTATCTTGAGGGTGAGGCAGTTTGATGAAACTCGTGATGAAAGATGAATATAGATGATTTTTGAACTTTATGTTAAAATGCTGACATGGATATGTCTAATTGAAAAAAAGTGAAAATAAAAATGATGAAAAAACAAATGAAAAAAAATTAAAAAATAAAAAGAATAGGTAAATAGAAATTTAGAAAAATTTAAAAATTAAGCATCTAAAAATTTTTAGAAAATTAAACGTTTTTAGTTTCAAATTTTTGATTTAAAAGTCGTGATTGTGTTAACGTTTCATTGCACACCATGTGAAACCAAAAAAAAAAAATGTTTCGCAATTTTTTTAAAGTTTTTTTTGATTTTTTATTTCAAAAAAATTTGACATATTTGAATTTTTTCATTTTTAAACATAGTTTTAAACCCTCTAAAAAGCAAAAAAAAAAAATGCGAAAAGTTTTTTTTTTGGTCTCATGTGGTCTACTGTGACACTTTATGTAAATTTTGAAATTTTAAATCAAAAGAGGGTGGGGTAAAGGCCAAGTTAGAGACCCCAAATTTTTACCACGTTCATTTGGCGTCATTTCGCAACTTCTTTTCTGTACCCTTTCCAACTTTCGAAAAAACCCTAAAATTGAAACGCCCAATTCTACCCCAACCTTTTTGAAGGGTCAAATTTTCAAAAATGTTTATGTATTATGGGCCTGCCTTTTTTTATCTTTTATAAAAATGAAGCTGGTATATTTCCCCCTTGAAAAATAACAGACAGGCAAATCACAGGACGATGATTATCGTAGAACCTGCATTTTACACCTACTTGTTAGTATATGAAAATTTATGAAATGATGTGTGACTGATTGACACTGATCTGTCGGGGGGGGGGGTGATTTTACTGAAAACGCGACGTTTTTTATTTTTAATTTGAAGTTTGCAATGAAAGATAATTATGATTGATTTTTGCACTTATGTTAAAATGCTGATATGGATATGCTATTAGAAAAATTAAAAGATTAAAAAAGTTGAAAAAATTAAAAAATAACAAAAATTTTGAATAAAAAAGTTAAAAGATTAAACAATAACAAAACTTTGAAAATAAAAAAATTGAGAAAGAAAAAAAAGAAAATTTAAAAGTAACAAAAATTTAAAAGTAAAAAAAAACAAAAAACAAAAAATTTTGAAAAACGAAAAAAGTTTGGATAAAAATAATTAAAAAATCAATAAAACAAAAAAAATCAAATTAAAAAATTGAAAAATAAAAAATGAAAAAAATTTAGAAATAAAAGAAATTAAAATCAAAAAAATTGAAAATGAAATTTAATAATTAAAAAATTAAAAAAATTGAAAAACCAATAAATAAAAAAAATGAAAAAATTTAACAATAAAGATGATCGTATAATTTTTATTCTGCTGAGCAATAATGAAATCAAATGTCAAAATGAAGTGAAAAGAAGCGTAAACGTTTTTAATTTAAGTTTGTGATCAGAAACGAGCAATGAAAGATGATAATGAATGATTTTTGCTTTTTATATTGAAATGTTGACATGGTTATGTCACAAATTCATGATCTAAAATTTTCCCCTCAAAGAGAAAAGTGCATGATTTTTTTCCCCCACTAAACGGAGGCGAATTTCGGAAAGTATTTGAAAATTTTTTCCATCCCAATAATAAGCGATATGTATGAAAAAAATTTTCAACGAAAAATTACGAATTTCTGTTTTTTATCTTGCTGTTTGAGTAAAGTATAAATGATTGATCGTTTAAAATCGCATCCTCTCTTCTTCAAAGTATACGTAGTAAATCCTTTTGAGAAATTATGCCCGTACTCGACGAGCATTACGAAGCATACGGTACGCTTAATTGTACCCTCCATCGTCTAGGGCTCGGTTTTCGTAAGCTTTTTATGTTGGTGCTGGTGGGCGCCGCGCCGGTACTGAGTTGAACTTTAAAATTGAAAATTTTCACCAAAACTCGGACGACGATAATTTCATTTATTTTGGATGGTTACGAACGTAGAGACGAAGGCCATCGCTATATATTATTCGATTTGTGCCGCGTATATGCATAATACGTATTTAACGTTTTACGCGTGGCAATATATATGTGTGTGTATATATATACGTATATGTATGTATAGGACGGTTCGGCGGGGCAGTGCGGTTCCAGTGCCCGGTACGCGGTACTCTGTGTATACCAGTTTGTGTGTATATAGTTTACATATTAATATTTTAAACATAAGAGATAAAATGGCGCATAGTGTACTACACTATTAAGCCACCATTAATGTATGCGAAAATTTCGCTCTTAGTCGCGTGGGAAGTGTGTTATACTCGTCGTATACGCATTTAAGGCTTTTATCAATCACGTTTACTCGATCTTATATCCTTTTCACGTCTTACAATAATGTACGAGTTAAAGCGACGTTATCCATTAACGGGAGTTATTTTTAAGGGGGTTGGGTGGTGGGAAGGGGGGTTGGCTAGGGGCTGGTTCGACTCGGCTTGGTATTTTTTACTACCTCTCGCTGTACTGCGTGTATATAGAATGGAGTAAGAGAGTACGTGGCGCGCGCAAAGCGATGATTGAAAATTGTCGTAAAATCCGGGTCATCCTTTCAAGGGCTGCAAATTTATTCGGCGACGAGAAAGACCTTGAAAGTGCCCTCGCTCAACTGAACCGATGGGGCGAGAATTAGCGCCGTTAGTAAAATTGAAATAGATATATACCGCCGGAGAGATGCTGCAAAATTGTTTTAACGCGTAGAAGATTCCCTCCTTGCTTGCCTACCATTACCTTTTCTCTTTGTCTTTGTTCTATTCTGCGTTTTTCATTAGCTGACTCGAAGTAATGTATATATTAAAAGAAAATTTATTGTGAAAAGATGTTTTGTGTTGATATACGAATGCTACGTAGCTCTCTACCCCATATTGTGTGTATTTACGTGTGTATGTGCTAAAATTTTCGAATCTTTTCTTTTGTTTGTTGAAACGTAGGCACTTCTACTTACCTACTTACCTATGTGAAGATGTTGAGAGAGCGACTTGTAAAAACAACATGATGTAATATTAAGGACGAAATGAGAGCGATAGGGTAAAATAGCAGTGTGAAATTGCTACATCGAGTTGTACACAATACGACACGTATGTAGTATTTTTCTCGTATACCTATGCGATGTTTTTATATTAAAACGAAGTGAGAATTTGATCGACAGAGCGGTTCTAATTTCTTACCGAAATAACTCTTTTTTACCTTTCTCGTTTTCGCTGTTTCTTTTACTGCATGGTGAATCTGCGTGAAGTAGAAAAATGACTACAGTACGTTTACCAGCAGCCGTCGAGCACTCGTATTATAAAGTACAGCTAGCGTATCGCTTGCCTTTGGGGTGAGTGGGGAAAAAAAATTTATCATTCGTTTGTTATAAACGTACCCAGACGTTGGGTAGGTCTAGCTAGGTGTACCCTGCAAACAGCAGAGTAACACATACGTATACGTATAGCTCCAAAGGGACGAATTTAAATTTAAACGCGAGATCGCCCGCATCCATCACCGACGAACATTTTGCCTAAAATTTAATTCGCTTTATACGCAACATGTTAGATAAGGTTTTCTTTTTTTTTTCCTCGCTCGTCTTTGCCTGTTTCTACTTGATACGCGGCGCGTTTAAACGTTAAAACGAGAGAAATACTCGGGCAAAAAGTATATACGTATAAGGTATCCAACGTTTTGTAGAGTGAAATTGGAAGCAATGTTGGAAATGATATCTGCTTTGTTGTCCACAACGATAATATTATTTCAGCCATTGAGTGTTTTCACCTTTGTAAAAGAAGCTTTATGCTTGTTCAACTCATCACGAACTCGCTCAACAATCCGATTTACGAAAAACTTTCTGACCAGTGAGATGGTACCCTATTTGTAGTAGATTTATAAGCTCGAATTGGATGGAAGATATATATTTTTTGTTTTGTTTTTGTTTCGGCTTATTTATTTTGTACCGAGAGGATTTCTTTTGTTATTCGTTTGGTGGTCTTTATTAATTTTTAAACTGATATAGTGCTGTATAGGTATACAGGTAGTCGAGTACGTGGAATTTATCGAATTAGCGAGTGGGAAATATCAGGGTAATTTTATTTTATTACAATTCTTTTTTTTTTAATTGAAACGAATTTCGATAGATGTTTTGAAATTAAGTGGTGGAAAATTTTTGGTAATTTGTCGTGTTTTATGAACAGGTTTCTTTCTACGTTCAATATTTTTACAGGGTGTCTGTTTGATTCAGGCCCGCCAGTTGGGAATTTTTCTTATAAAGTATAGGTTGGTACTTCTGAATGGAGTAAAAAAATATGATTATTGAGTGTTTTCAAATTAAAATCCTTTTTTTCCTCCACATTTTATCATGCTATCGATGCAAATTTTACGAGCTGTCGACAAATAAACAAACTTTTTACGTTGCCAACCTACATGGCATGAGAAAAATTCCCAAAAGAAGAGACCAGAATTCAAAGACATCCGGTATTTACTAAACCAACTTTTTTTCTGCAAAAAAAAAAAGTCAGATTAATATTTATAGACTATGATGCATTGATGTGTGGAGGGGGGGGGGTTTGCATGAATCGCTTTTATGGTCAAAGTACCTGTGTGGTTCAGCTTGAAAAATTTTGGACTTATTTCATGTTTTATTAATTTTTTATATGAAGACAAGGAGCCAAGATGTCCCTAAGTCAAGATTAAATTCTGTCTAAAATTAAACAATAGTGGAAAATGGTGAAAACCTTGACACGACGTTTAAAATCTGAACTATCGTGATGGCATCCGAATGACAAGAGGGATCATTGGTTTTGCCCTTGTGAATTTTTTCCAAGTTTATTTTGAATGATGAACTTGACGTGTAAGTGCACGAGGTAGATAGCTAGCGTCTAGGACCTCTGCTAAATCTCCATCCACTGCTGCAGTAGATCCTGATTTGATCAGCAGCATTCAGAAGATGATCCATGATGCACTAGCGTCGATATTTCCGGCTAAAGTACTACCTGGAGATGGTAAGTTGACATCACCTACAGAAACCTTACCACTAGGTGATAATGCACAAAAGTCTAATGAGACTCTGAGAAGCACTACTGTAAAGAATGTCAGCCAGGACTCAATCAACAGAGGCATCCAAAAGCCTGAGACTTTGAAAAGCATTACAAAAAATGCCTCATCCAACCTGATGGTTTTGAACTCTACTGCTTCTTCTTCTGGCCAAAAACCTTTATGGTCTACAATAGTTAGTCGGCAGAAACTCACTACTAAAGCTGCAAATGCTCCGTCA
>FIZR01001551.1:0-64932 GCA_900060175.1 Ferrisia virgata
CGTTGTTGTTGTCTTTCAAACAAAGATAATATTTGCTTAATTTGGTATAATTCTTAAGTGTATTGGAATTTGAAAATTTTTTTGGTGTTGAAAAAAAATCTGCCCTCTCTTTGCCCCCCTAGAAAAAATCCTAGCTACGGGCCTGATGCTAACTCAATTTTTTTAATTTGCAAAACTCACTTAAAGTTGAAAAATTTTTTCCAGCTATAGAAGTATTATACATATTTGAACTCAAAATCATCACTGTTGAGAAATGTTTGCCATTTTCCTATTTTTCAGGGGTTTTTAATATAGATGCACTGAAACACCAAGATGGAAATTTGCAAGTACAGCGGTAAGGGGAGTAGTGAAATTTTTTGTCCAAAGTTACTCAAGACTTCTCCATTTGGAGCGCCCAATTCAAATTAGTTTAAATCTTGGACGTAAATTTTTTCAAATTTTTACTACAGAAAGAATAACTTTTGACTAATAACCATCGAGCCAGAATTAAGTTTTAAAAAATTTCAATTGCTCAAAAATTGAAATAAAATTATGTTTTTTTTTTTATCTTTAGCGTTTATAATTACTAAAATTTTTACACCCAGTATTTAAAAGGGGTCGGAAAGGTTAGGACTTAAATTTGGTGTTGGAGGTTAAGTTCTTTTATCAAAAGGAGGATTTCTTGCATGACTGTGGAGGAATTTGAAATGGAGTGAATGTTTTCTGGATGTTTAAGATTTGTCTTTTTAGTTTCAAGTTGGGGCAGAGGAACAGGAGATGTTGGGTGGTAATGGGCTCGGAGTTGCAAAATTGACACGTAGGTTTGGGGGCTCGTAGATATAGATGGCTATGAGTTATTTTTATGTGGCCGATTCTAGGACGATTATTTGATCTGTGTGTTCAAGCAATGAAATTTTTTTCCATACTAAGACAGATTTTTTGTGAACGAAAAGTTTGTTTTTGGTTTTGGAGTCCCATTGATTTTACCAAATGGCAAGGTGAGTTTGATAAAGAATACTTTTGATACCATTTGAGTTATGGATAAGTAATATGAAAACTTGCCGTTGAGTCTCTGAAATGGGTGGTAGTGTGTCACTTGTGATGATTTTTTTTCGAAAAATTCATTTTCTCAATTTTTAACATATTTATTTTAAAATACCGTACGTATAAAAAAGACCCTTTTTGAGTGACCCTGAAAAATCATTTGTAGGGGATGAAATTGAAATATCGCGCTTAATAATCTAAAATTGATGTCCTAAATCCATTTCAGGGTGGTGTTTTTCAGAAAAAATTTCCTTTGCGGTTTTTCAAAAAATTGTAAAAAGATGCAAAAAGTGACATTTTTTAAAAATCCGCAAAAAAAGGAGGAATGGAAAAATTTCTTAAAAATCATAATTTTGAGTTCAAATATGTGTAATAATTCCATTGTCGGAAACATTTTTCAAAACAAATTTTTATTCGATTTTTTGAAAGTTTTTGAAAATTTTTGAACTTCTGAGTGAGTTTTACAAGAGAAAAGATTTGAATTGGGAGCTAAAATTTTTACTACGTTCCTTTGAGCTCCACCGTTTGCAGATTTTCAAAAAAAGTAAAATTCTGCCCCTCCCCACCCCTAGTACGTTCGGCTAAAATACATACTTAAGTGATTTGGACATGTCCTCAGATTTTGAAAATTATCATGAAATATTATTGAATGCCAGTAAAAAAATTTTTAAACGCAAGAGCCATCCTCTGCCCCTGCACTCGTATCCACCACCATAGTGAAAAACGCATATTTATTATTAAATAGCCATCTTAAAGGTGTGTTCATGCTAGAAAAATGAAACCAACAATAATAAGTAAGAGCAACAGGAGGCTATATATCAAATTATTTTTTTAATTTTCTAACCAATAGGTGGGAAGAAATGAACAAAAAAAAATGTTTAAACCTCTATTACGCAAAAACGAAAACAGGTACATTATTTTTTTCCCTAAATGTGCTGCCTTCCCTCCCTCCCTTCAACTAGCCCCTCCCCTCACTCCTTTCAAGTTAAACTAAAAGCTTGAAATTTAACATGTAGATTTAGTAGAGGTTTTTGATGAACCTTTTGTGGGTTTCAAATAACTGTATGGGAGGGAAACACCCCTCTCTTCTTAGAGCGATTTTTTTCGTGTAAAAATTCACTGTCACACGTGGAAAACAGTAAAATTTAGCATTCAGAGTTTAGAAATATGTCAAAGTTCTCATTTTCCGACCCTTGATCCTTGAATCTTACAAGATTTTTGAAAAAAAAAAATGATCAACAAATCCCCCTCCTTCCAACCCTCGATAATTGTTACGCCGTGGTGTATCAGTTTAAGTAAACCCAGAATTTCACAAAAATTAATATACATGCCGTTAGATTGATGACATTTCATAATTTTTTGGTTTCACATGTAATACAGAAACAACATTTTGCTGAAACTAATAATAATTAATGCTCAAGTCATAATGATCCAACCTCATTAAACTTAAGGTATGAAGGAACAGCAGAACAAAAGAGCATTATTCTTCCTAGCATTTGAAAAATTGGTTAGATTAAAATTGCTGTAAAACTTCTATTTGGAGCCATGTAGAAATTTCGACATTTCCACCATCCCTCCTTCAAAAATCTTGTTATCCAATTTGAAGAACTTATTGGGTACAAACCGGCTACCACAAAAATTTTGTTTGTTTGCCCGGAACATGATCTTAAGTGGATTGGAACAGTTTAGAGAGTATGAGAAATATACATGATTGAACAAGATTGAACTGATGAGTGGTACGAATATAATAAAGCATTTTATTCGCGATGAACTTGCAAGGTCTTATACCAGCAATGTCAGTTAAAAGCAGGCGTTGTTTGTTCAAGATTCTTTTACTTACAAATGGGTATTTTGATAATCGAGGTGTATAGCTGTATACCTAGACTACTCAGTACCTAGACTTAGGTATATGTACCTATAGAAATGATACGATTTTGCGATGAAAACGACCGTTATTTTAAAGAATACATCGCATCATAGGTTGTTGATGATGAAAAGAAAAAAAAAGTTGAATGAGGTTGATAATATGAATTTTTAAAACGTTCATAAATGAACTGGTATATTTTTAATTAAAATAGGATCGTAGACATAAAAGCATGTAAAAAATTACAACTCTTTACGTAGGTAGATGCACCTACCTGCACTATCCGCGACCAACACTGAAATTATACATACCTTTTATAATATACCGGAAAGTTAATTAGTATTCGTCCAAACCATAGCTGAAAATAATATAATACTTGGCTTGTGTTTTACTAAATTGTACTGTTTTTTTTTTCTATAAATTTTTCGTACATAAAAATTACTTCTTATTATAAAAAGACACGGTTGCGCGTGATAATTAAAATTAATGAACTTTTAGAAATAAAGATGAAACATTTTGCCTTTTTAAGGAATATTTAAAAGTGAAATTAAACGTTTTCTTGAACGTGAAAGTTTTAAATTTTGACAAATTTTGCATAGAAAGAATTTTAGTTATTTTCTTTCAGTCGAGTTAATGATGAATGAAACCGAATAGATGAGTTGAAAGTTAAAGTCGATTGTTACTTAATACTTCTTTTGTACTTCTTCGCAATCTACCCGTAAACGTTTTTCTTTAGGATCGCGATTATGAAGAGTGAAATAAAATAAAAAAAAAAACTTTCCCTCATTATATAGATAAGTAATTTAAAAGAGGTGTTTTTTCTAAAGGGATGCTTTTAATTCGGCGTGTTTGCTTTCGAACTCGTAAGTTGTATCTTAGATATGTATTTTTTGTAAGCTGCGTACTTTTGTTATCTTTTTCAATATGAAATAAGCGTGTTGTTTTTCCTAGACTATTTCTCGTTATATTGTTTCAATAAACATGTCGTGTGTTTATATTAGCTCGAGGATACATCATTCGCATGTACATAGATTGAATTCAAAGTCGGTAAAAAAAAGTTTGGATATGTTTTTTGCGATAGGTATTTCAAAAATAATAATAATAGTACTGTAAAAATATATTTCAATGCTATGTTTAATAATACTTGTATGTAACTCTATTCCATTACAGTATAGGTGAAGGTATATCATTTTTATATAGGAAAAAAAATATATACACCGCACTATAGGAGTCATATAATTTTGCAGAAAAAAATTGAATTATCACGGACTGCAGACGAAAGGAAGCAACTACGGAAATAAGATTGTTTTACTGATACACTAGGCATAATTTTCGCTCACCGTACATTAGAATGAAAAATTTCACTCGTTAGTAGTACACTAAAAAATATTCTACCGAGTAATAGAATAGGTAGTCTAATTTACTACCTGACATAGTGTACGTTGTGTGGATTTATTTTTCAGTTCTACATTGGCTGGGGAATATTATTGGTCACCGGTTTTTTACCTTCTTTTCACCTAATATTTGTTTGCCTTTGCTGGATAGAATGATAAATGCATCAACTTATTTTTTTTGTTCGCAGTCCACTTTGGCCATTTTGGATAAACTTGATATCGATTCGGAGAAACCAAATGAAGAAGAAATTGCACGTCTATTTGGATACGAAGATGATTATATTTCTGGTCGATTGAATTGGTGGCAGAAATTAAAACATCAAATATGGTCAATTTTCGACGAACCGTATTCTTCGGTGACAGCTAATGTGAGTATTGACTACCTATTTTTGATCGTCATAAGGTGAAAATTATTTTTTCGTTTCAATATTTGACGTATATGAATTTATGATAAGTGACCAGCAACTTTCGTATAGAAATTTTTCCAAGAAGACAATAATATTTTATAGTTTTGATATTATTTATTCTAATACGTATTATTTGCATGCATGAATATTTAGACATTTTTTTTTTTTTTCATTATTATGAAGTATTTACTGGGCATCACCTATCAAGTATCTTAAGTACCTACCTATGGCTTTGAAAAATGAAATTAAGGATATGATTCTTCATAAAAATGTAGAATCATTTTGCTTGATTCCGAACTTTTCATAAAATATGGCTTTTGAAAGATATATATACATTTTTTTTTTGTTGAAAGATCATTTTTTATAAAGTTTAAATAACGCTTGGTATGATATAATTCCTGCCTGTCCAGTATATCTTGGCACTTTTGATAAAGCCACAAGCTAAAAGAGCACGGTACACTTCAGTGATTCGTAAAATTGTTTCACACAATAAATATTTAACCCTTATTATATCGTGGGTAATTTTGCAGAAATTTTATCTTGCCTGAAATTTTGAGATTTAGATGTGTGGTTTTGGCAATTAGAGAATCAGAGAACTAATGAACATTTTGATGATATAATTACCTAATACCTGAACAATTTCCCAAGGTTTTGGTTTTCTAGCGAAATAAACACCAATAAGGATTTTTTCCTCGCAATTTTGTGTTTTTTTTTTTCCTTTTTTCGTTTATTTGGATTATTTTGAGTTGTGTTTAGTGGTTAAATCAAGTAAAAATGAGCTAGAAAATTATTTTCTCGCTCTTTTTATGGTATTTTGTGTACCATTTTCTTTCTACCACTGATGTGTCATTTTGAATTGTATTCAGTTATTTGAGATGAACACAAAATGGAAAAATTTTTTCTTTCAAATGTGGATTCTATTCTTTCTGTATCGTTCATTTGCAAGGTCTTGTCGACGGTATTATGGCGGGGGGGAGTAAATCGCCGCCTTCAAAGTGAAAAGGCTACGAGTTATTCGGAATTATTGTAAGCTACCTATTCGAAAAAATTAAAAAAATTTAGCATTCGATAAATTTTATAGAATATTGAGAAAGACACGTTAAAATGCAGATTTTTGAGCTTTTTCGTTGATATTTTCCAAAGTTTCCACCCTCGCCGTCAGGCTATACTTTTCATTTATACAAGAACAAATTCCATTAAATCTCTTTTTTTCTGGAAAGCAAATATAGTTACATACTAAACTCAAAAAACTTTTCATGTTTCTGCATTAAATTTTGAAAAATGCTCTCTGTATTAGTTAAAAATTTCCAATTTTTTCAAATTTTCGCCCTCGTTTCGCTTGGGCATGTGTACATGTCTAATTTGCTTACATATTTTATTCTTCTCTATTTTGTAACAGTAGGAAAAATTTCGGCAATCGTCCCCATCCCCAACTATATACATTGAACCCCCTGCCCAACATCGGTATTTACCTCATTGCTTCTGATCCATTCCTCTCTTATTCTGAAACGTCCCAAGAATACTTTTTCAACTATCCGGCTATAAATTTTAGGAAAATTTATTTAATGCGTTGGAGTGGCTTCCAGTAGACGAGGAAAAAATTTTAAGCTGTGCAGCTGCGTTGGTTATATTTCTAGCCATTTAATTTTGACATGGATATGTCTTAAAGCTGGAGGTCATTTCATAGAAACGTGTCGTTTTTGATTTTCGATTTTTTTATTTGAAGAATTTGATTAAAAACTTGGGATGAAAGATGATCATGAACGACTTCTGCACTTCCTGTTAAAACATGATGTCTAACGGTTATGCGAAGTCATGCAGGTACTGCCGAGTCAGGCATTTTGACTAAGATCCACTCAAAAGTCATGCATTTTTCGAAAATTGAAAAAAACTTCCATTCATCTTTGATAAGTAATTTGAATTAAAAAAAAAAAAATTTAATAGAAAGTTTAGAGTATGTGAAAACTGATTTTTTTTTTACAAAAATTATATTTAGTTTTTTATTTTTTAAATTTCGTTTGTTCCATTTTTATGGTAAAAATTTAAATTTAAAATTTACTTTTGATTCTTTCTTTAAAAAATTATATTTTTTCAAAGTTTTTGATAAAAAAATTATTGGAGAGGATGCTGAATATGTCAAAAAAGTCATTCAAACGGTCATGCAAGTCAGGCATTTTGGTCAACAAATTTTATTAGACACCCTGTAAAATGTTGATATAGATATGTCTAATTAAAACATATGAAAAATTAAAAAATTGAGAAATATAAAAAAATGAAAAATGAAAAAATGAAAATAACAGTAGTAAAAAAATCAAAAAACAAAACAAATTGGAAAATTAAAAAAATTAAAAAATGGAAAAGTTGAAAAAATTAAAGAAGTTGAAATATTAAAAAAATTAAAAAAAACTCGCATTGAAAGATAATTATGAATGATTTTTGCACTTGATCTAGAATTTTTCCTTACAAGGGAAAAGTGCTTAAATTTTATTTGAAGTTTTTGATCAAAATATCGTAATCAAAGTTGCTTGTTTGATTTTTATTTCGTTAGGCAAAAAGGAAGTGAATAAAAAAGTGAGGTTGATTTTATGATTTCAAGTTGAAATATTAATACGGATCTTGCCAGTGTTGCCAATCACAGTAATTTTAGCATATAATTTCCCCATTAATTCCAAAGAATGAAATATTATTTTTAAAAATAAATTTAACATTTCAGTGTTGAAAATGGGAATTTAACATTAAAATTTAAGATTTGAAACACAGTTTCAGATTTTAACTTGAATTTCAAAAACTCGCTTTGAAAAAGTTGAAATGTAAAAATAAAGCTGGGTTTTGTAGAGTAACTTTCCTTGAGAAAATAGGAAGAATAAGCCTTGACTTTCTAGCTTGAGTTTCATGTAGAGGTTATAACTGTATAATTGCCTGATACAATGTTAAATCTTGTGGGATTTTATATTTTAAAAGTAGGATACTCCTATTAATTTAAAAATTTTTATTTTAGCATTACATATCCATGATTTAAAATTTTTACCCTGAAAGGAAAAAAGATCTTAATTTTTTCGTAAAGGTTTCAGAAAGCTTGGAAAATGTGATAAATCAATTCATGAGCTCCATATTACATAGGCTTGAACTAATTTTTATTGGAAAATATTTTCTCGGTTGTACTAAATTTTTCATTTTTTTAAAATCCTGGGAAAAAGTTTTGGAGCTTTTAAAATATCCGAAAAATAGAATGTATCGATTCGCGGAATCAATATCCAAGTGCCTGCGAGTTAACCTATGCAGTTGATACAAATTTAAAAAAAAATCTAAAAATGTACTTCAGCATTTGAATATTTGATTCCGCTGACATGGCTCTTGGTTTCGTTCAAATCGGAGAAGTATATTTGAGAAGGTTCCTTGTAAGAAAATATGAATAACAACTTACTCACACAAACCTAGACGACTGTAATTGACACGTTTATTAAATATAGACCCAATTCCTCAGCATAAAAGGGAAGCTTAGGTACCTTTCACTGATCTCAACGATTCATCTCAAACCATCTTGAATTATCTGAGTCAATTAAATATTCAAAATGAGAAAATTTTTTAAGCTAAAAATTTCTCCTTAAAATGTTTTTTATATTTCGCAAAAAAATTTTGAGTGATATCTAAAGACCCGAGTATCTTTTTACGTCGTTTTGACATGGAATAAACCGATTACGATACTTGACGATTATTTTATGTACATGGAGCAAATTTCATGTAGTGCTCTAAACGATTCATGTAGTGCTCGAGCCTTTGGACGTCACAACAGTTGTCGCCAGTGATTATATGTACTATTTAAAGAGTAGTATCATTTTTTGATTCTAGATATTGGCGATATTCGATCAAATTACTGTACTGTTACTTTTTCTTATAATTTTCTTATCTCTTGAATTTTTATTAGAACAAGAATATTATGTATGTCAATTTTACCGCTGTAAATAATTGAAATTTTTATGCATATACGTAAATAGAAAAATAGGAAAATTACCAGATGTTTGTAAGTATGTTTATGTATAAAATGCGTAAACAGAATATTTATATGCGAATAAGGAAAAAGAGGAACGGTAATTGTGTGTTTGCGATTAAACCGTTTTCATACGGTTACATAAAGCATGGGCCCTTCCCACGAGGGATATTAATTTCGTGTGAAGAGGTATCCTTATAGAAACGTTTTTAACACCTAGCGCTAATTAAATTGATGTTTATTCCCTTTCGTGATACGAATTGTCGCGTATTATAATATGCTTTAGATATTGGGAAAAACAAAGTTTCATTTAAATACCTCTTTAATTTGTTGTATATTATACAACGGAATCATTTATCATAAATATTTCACGCTATGAGAATATCATGCTGCAAAAAAAAAAAAAATTCAACCGCATCAGACGAGAGTTCAAATACAATGCATGAAATTTTGAATACGTTACCTAAGTGGTATATCAAGGTACGTGTGTGTGTGCGTGTGTGTGATTTTTCAGTTTCTGATAAAACGGATCGTCTATTATATTATCGTTGGAAATTAAATATGTAGAGGTAGTGATATAGGTATTAGCAATTGATTTACTTAAACTGTTTTTTTTGTTTTTGTTTTTCTTACCTAAAAGCTGTTTAAAAAATTGAGAAATTTCCAAGAAAAAAAAAACATCGGTAGAATGAAAACTTTACGCGTAGAATTTAAATGGGAATTTCTTCGTAGAATCTGTTGGTATAAGAAGGTAGTCGTACTTGTACGTTTTATTTCGATTACAATGCGAAATAACCACTGGGGACAGTGCGTATACGGTGTGATTTTACCGTACTATCGAAGCTTCCCTCTAGAAATATGCTCGAGCACCCGATTTTAGCCAAATATTTCCTTCGACGTGGAAAGAAATTCAAAAATTCAAAAAACGTTTGTAACGAAAAACACTCGTTTTGGTGTTTACAAATTTGTAATGTCGCGAGTTTTTTTTTCCTTTTCTTTTTATTCGATATACAAATCAAATCCGACGCAGGAATTTTAATGAAAATTTCTTATTTTCGTGACTCACGTAAGTTGTTTTTGACTGTGTTTATTTATCAAATGACTACATTAATTAAACCGCTCATCGCTCTAAAAACAGGATATAGTCTGCGAGCTCTTGTTAAAATCTAAACATCGGTTGTCGTTTCCGTATTAATTTTTGCTTGACCCAATTTATCATCGTGGTACCTATTTTGGCGATTAATTTTTTCTAATGGAACCTCGCAAAGGTAATCAAACGTACCTACGCGTTTTACTGGCGAAATAATCAATTTTTGTAGGGATTTAAAAATAAGCTTTTTTTTTTTGAAAAAAATAATTTTAACCGGATATTTATCCTTTGGAAAGTTTTCATCTTTTATGGTTACCTACTATTTTTAAACCGGAATGAATAACGTTAAATGTTTTTCATTTCAACTCCGAATTAGTAAGGTAATTATGTATAAAGCTTTAAAGCTTATCATTAACCTAAAAATCATTTCTTCACAAAAACAAGGATTTGTTTTAATTCTCCTTTTTTATTTTTCATTTCAGTCGAATTTTAAATAGACAGGTTGTTTGGCAGGTACACGAATAAGTTTTTTTTTTCTAATATAAATTACGTAGGTTCGTTTCGTAGGTATGTAATGTAGCTAAAATTAAATGCTCGATTCATAGAAGAATTTAAATCTACTATCTTTGTATAGATTTTTGAAACATAGATAGAAATCAATTTCTAAATTACTTCTTTATTCAATACCTAATATTGGAAAAATATTCCAGATAAAATCGAAAAAGTTCCATTTAAAGTAATCTTTTTGATTGATTACGAAATTGCCGCTAGGTTTGTATATACGAAGTAAATTTGAACGAGAAATGATCAAAAGGTTGAAAATAATTTTTTGTACTTTGAAAAGTAACTGTGCCATTATGCTGTGTTTTTACATCTATATTTGTTGTCTTCAAAATTAATAGAGTACCTACTTGAAATAAAAAAATAATACACCAAACTGATTTCAAATTTTTTTATCATAATTGTAGAATAAATCGGTATGCTTTTTTGATGCGCTTCAATTTTTTAAATGTTATTCAAAGATCATACGTGGCTAGTTGTTCTTTTGTAACGTTTTAATATAATAAAAAAAAGTTTGTCGGAGATATTTCCTTGTCTTTGATGATGAAGTTATGTACCTACTTTGTGCCCAGTAATCTGTACTACACAGAGATGATCAATTTTCCTTTCATCATCTGTGAACATAAACAATGTGTGGTTGTTTTTATAAAAGGTCAACAGTGTAGTAATATGATATCATTTCTTACCTAGCCATATTGTCGAAAAAAACAGGTAGGAGGAGAAATATCAATAAAATTTGTTTTGAAGCTCTAAAAGGCCTTTGAGACCATTTTTTTGGATGTACCAGATTATTATTTTTATTCTTGAAAAAATAAATTAACTAATAAATCGATTTTATGAGTTGAATGCCGAATACCAACTGTTGAAAATTATTCTCTAATTATTTTAAACATTTCAAAAAATAAACTGAATTATATGGAAATTATTTGATGACGTCATCAGTGTGTTAAAACTTCAAATAGAAAGGAAAAAACGTAGAAATAAATTTCGATACATGGGAGAATTGTAAAATCGTATTATCAGCTGAAAAAGGCCCTTGCGCAGGACAGTTCCAAAGGAGGGGTTTTAGTCTTATGTCACTATTTTAATAAACCTACTTGAAGTTATACTCAAATTTTCGATGCCTAAAAATATTGAAATTTGATCAGCGTGGAAAATTTTCGAAAAAATGCGGTTTTTAATAAAAAAAAAACTGTCTTTGGAGATATTTGGGGCATTTAGATAATCCTTTGGACTTAATAGTCCTATTTTGTATGGAAATTCAATTTCTCTCGGACATTGGGAGGGAAATCCGCCCTTGCGCACAAGCCTGAGCTGAAATTTTGGAATTTTCTGTTTTCGAATCCTAATTGATGATGTAAAATTTTTTCTGAGAGGAAAAAATATCTAAATTTCAATTAAATCTAATCACCTGTTTGGTTCAAATTTCCGACAGATATGCAAGAAACTATACCTCCCCATATCGTCCCTTTTAATTGACATGCGAGACTAATTTTTGGATATGGTCTACAAAAGGGTGGACCAAATTCTGCTCTTTTTGGAAATCTACAAACGGCGGGGTCACAATATTTGCAAAATAACCTCAAAATTATGTAAAAATTTTAGCTTTTTTACTCAATTTTTTTAACTTCCAAAACTGACTAAAAGTTTACTAATTTTCAAAAATAAAAAAAAAAAAATGTTTTTTGAAAATTAAAAAAAAAATGGAATTATCACACATATTAACACCCAAAATTACCATTAATGACAAATTTTCACCATTCATCGTTTTTTCAGCGGATTTCAAAAAGTTTAATTTTTCGCATTTTTTGACTATTTTTTGAAAAACAATGATGGAAATTTTCATTTTTTTCTCCCTCCGAAACTAAAAATTATTTTCTCAGCTCGATAGCGACCAAACTCGGTTAAACTTGGATATTAGGCTTAGATTGACGGCGGATTTGACATTTTTGAGTGGGGATGGCCCTTGGATAAAAATTCAATTATGTCCAAATTTTAGAGAGAGAATTCTGAGGAGCAAAAACCGTAAAAATCATTCCTTTTTATACTAATTGATAACAATTCCAAAGTTGTATAATGTATCCAAAAATCAGCCTTTGAAGTTAATTAGGAGAGGAAATATGTGTAGGTTTTCCCCTTTTCGACCTTAAAAACGGCCTTTTCTTGTCCTACCTCCCCTCCAAATTGGGCTGGGAAGTTGAAACTCGGTATGCAGACTTAATACATGCCATCAACGTGATTTTCGGAAGATTCTACTTTTCACACCCATTGCAACGCTTCACAGCCCCCCGAAAAATCATTTTTTTGGGGGTTTTCTTATTTTTTGAGTTTGTCCCTCGCATAACTCCTGTGTAAATTGAGCTAAGAGGTTAAAATTTGGCATGCGCATTTAGTAAGCGTCATAGAGATGCTTTTTAAAGGTTTCAATTTTTCAGCTCTTTTGCATCCCTTTACAGCTACGACAAAGTGAGATTTAGATGAGTTTTTTTAAATGATCCGATATCGAAAAATTTATATAATTCTTATTATCATTTAATTTTTATCGGTATAAGTATCAGGAAATTGAAAAACGATTTTAAACTGGATACTTATACTTATGCAAAGAGGATTAATATTTGTTAAAATTTCAAATTTCCGTCGAAATTTTCCATCTTTATGATGTATTATGATGTAGATAGCTAGATACCTCACCAAGGATGTACTTCTGCGTCCAACAACTTGATCAATACGTATAATAATTAAATTTCCATCAGTAAAATCGAACTCGTATGGAAAGTTGGTTGTTTACGTTTACAAAAATCGTGCTTGGGCAAACGTCTGACGGATAAATGTTGCATTTATTTTCCTTTATTCATAGTTATTGGATTAGACGAGAAATTTCAATCTCTAAAACTGTCAAGATTGTTTTTCACAAACTATTTCAACATGTCTTTTTACGATATATCGTCAGCTTTTGCTTTAGTCCTACATCGTTATAAATTGTAGCATTAATGGTGACAAGGCTTTTTCTGTAAAATATATCAGTAAATTTGCCAGCTTACAGGAAGGTATGATGAAAACAACCTGTTAGTCGAACCTTTTATTGAATTTGATCGAATTGCTTTAAATAAGGTGTTGTATTCAGATCTTCGTCGCGTATTTATGAATGATGAATAGAATGTGTGTGTATGTGTAAGTAGATAGGTATATACGATATTTTGTTCAGTGTGTAACGTGACATTGGTGTTCTTGGATAGATAGAGGTTAGGTACCTGAAATATTACACGTTTCTATTCCTTTAGGGACTGATTATTTTTGTTGTAATTTTCAAGCTATTTCGAATGAATTGACTTACGTCGTCGTTGGCGAGTTGAGTTAATTAATCGCGTCGAGATAGTAATTCTTCTAGCAAATAGTTTGTCTGGTCGGTCGGTCGGTCGGTTGGTTGGTTGGTTGGTTGGTTGGATTTTATTACCACCAATTCTACTTTCACAAGAACGTTATTTTATTTTTCTTTCTTGTTTTTAATCTTCATTGAATGTGTATGGAATTTAAACAAATGGTCGACACGTCTCGACACTAACTTATCAACGTGATAACATGAATCTTAATAAATGGTTCATGCAAATTGTGTAAAAAATTAAAAAAAATTAGAATACCTAAAGATTTTTCAAGTAAAATGGTTTGAAAATGTTCCACATGTGACAATCTTGGAAAACCCATATCTCGCGATCGTTGTTCGAAATTTTGTAAGGAGTGGAATATCTCCAAAATTGAGTTCTTGTTCTGTATCTCAAAAACTACTAAGGCTACCATTACAATAATCCAGCAAAGAATTCCTTGTTGGACCATATCTTTGAATAGAAAATATTTATACGCTTTGAAAAGAAGACTTCGAAAATTTAAAAAAGCTTCTCAACGTAAAATGGTAAAATCGGCCCCTTTTTACAAATTTTTCTCCAAAAGTCAAATAGACCAAAATGTTAACTTTGATGCGTTAAAATTTTTCAGCCAAATTTCTCAGACGAAACCCCTTCTCGACTTCCCCTCTCGGATTTCGTTTTTACAACGGAAATTTATTTCAATGAGTTGGGGTCAGAAATGTGAAAAAGATTATAGAATTATGAAATGAAGTACGCTCGTTCAGTTCACATGATTTGGATTGTCGTTATTAATGTACGAAGATCAGTTGACGAGTTTCTTCAATTTTTTTATCCATTACTTTCCGAATTCTTGCTGACAACGAATGATTTTTGACCTTCGATGTAGATAAAATTCAAGTTGAGAGTTTTTTGGAAAAAATGAGCGAATAAACTGAGCTTAGTTGAGGTTCAATGTAAATTCTGCACTGAACTAAATTTCAGTATTTTTTCATGTGATTTAGTGAACGGAACAAAACTGCAAATATCAGTTAGATAGATGAACCGAACTTGAAGTGAACGAGAAAAACGACTATTCATATTTTCAAGTGAACTAAATTCCACACTCTGATTTGAGGTACTAAAAAATATTGAAAAATTTATGGATTGTTGGTACTTTTGAAGAGAAAGTATAATGAAATAGACTTTTTGAACACAATCATAATTTTTTCTTATACTGAAAATGGATCAAAAAAATTAAGAAAGGGATGCATTTTGACTAATGCAACTTTAAAACTCAATTACAAGTAGATCAGATAGACTTTTTTATGAGAATATTGGACTATACCGTGTATTCTCATTCGACGGAAATCCTGAAATTTTGCTATTTGATGGTACGCCAAAGTCACTGTAAAAACATTAAAATTCACGAGGGTAAAAATGACAGGAGAAGAAACTTTGAGCACAAGTACCGTTTTTCATACCAGTTTTGGAGTACTAGAAGACTATTGAGGCCATTTTTGGCCATTTCAAATTTTTTTGTCTATCCTCTCCCCAGCCAAAAATCATTTACTCGACTTGAAACCAAACAAAATCGATCAAACTTGGACAGAAGGCTTAGATTGACTATGGATTTGATATACGTATTTGAATGAAAATCACCTTGGGTCGAAATTTAATTGTGCTCGAATTTGGGGGAGAGCTTGCTAAGACGCTGAAAATTGTACAAATTGCTCATTTTTAAATCAAGTGACAGATAAATAATCAAATAAATGGGTATTCCTAAATAAGAATAAGCGAAATGCCCTTAGATTTTCAAAATTTTCACATAATATCATCGAGTATCTCTGAAGAAAATTTTAAAGCTAACCCCCCCCCCCCCCTTCAAAATATCCAAAAAAATTTTTTTTTTTGGGAAAAAATTTTAAACCAAACCCCCCCCCCCCCATTCAAAATATCGAAAAAACTTTGTTTCTTAGGGAAAAAATCTGTATTCACGCGTATTTGAGGAAAAATCATTATTTCAGTCCAAATATTCAAAGCGATCTTGGGTCTTCGATATGAATTCTTCCAAAATTTTCCATCCCTGGACGAAGAGAAAAATCAACAAATGAAAATTACGTATTGCTGTAACTGTGAACCATCGGATGGTACATTTTTTTTTTCACCAAAGTATACGGTTTAACAAGTATAGTTTTTAAACATTAAAAAAATTTTTTTTGAGATTTGAGCCATTTTGAAAAATTTTTAAAATGCTCAAAACTTTGTTTTTCTCAAAAATATTAGCCAATATGCTAAAAATGAATAGAAGTGAAGGTGTTTAGCGTGCAATTTTATATGTAGGATTATGGGATGGGCGCATGGGGGATAAAGGGTCAAGGTTCGAATAAAAAATAAACTTCGGATTCGTATTCAGTGTGTCTGCTACACGCAAAAATGTGATTTAAAATGTAATCGAAATGGCAAATTTTTAATTAAAGAAAAATTCAAAATGGTACCATTCAAATGTAAGTTGAACCAATTTAAAACTCTTTGATTCTTAGTCAAGAGTGGACAATTTACGTGGTAATTGTTTTTTCAATTTGCTCTATTCAAACCGATTCTAGCTTTGTTCAAAACTAGATACTTATCCAAACACGTACAAAAATGTACACAAAATTTCAAAATCAGAAATGTTGAGAACTAAAAGTAATTTCTTTTCAAAAATTTATTATAAATAAAACAGCATTAAAACTTAAAAATTATAATTGGAAAAGAGCATAATGGGAAAGAGTTGATTTTTCTAAATGAAAAGTTACCATAAGTTTCAAATCGCAATGGGAAACTCATAAGGGGGAAAATTTAAGCCTAGGTTTTAGAAAAAGTCGATTTCTTTGAAAATCCACCGGTTTATCAAAGTATCACACGAAACAAATTCCTCATCGGTTCTTCCCTTTTAGTGCTTTTTGATTTATTTTCAAAAAATCGAACTTTTCGTATTTTTTTGTAATTGCTTTTCACTGTCCTTAACGTACCTAACATAATTGATGTCAAAGGCTGAAAAGAACACACACTAAATCCACATTTCAAGAAAATCGAAATTTAGCTCAAAGGAGATTTCTCACTTGGTATGATGTTTCTTTTTCAGAATTTTTCATATGTCGTCGTTTGTCACTGTTATATTTCTTTGTGTATTTTCATTTTTCATTCAAAGCTTTTTGTCCTTTGAAGCAAAAACAACGTTTCTTTTTTCCAACATTCATTCATACATATGTATCACGAAATATTTCCGTACTTACTAGACATTAATAATGCATAAAATGATTCCATCTTTTAATTTTTACCCATGGATGCTTTACACATATTAAAAGAATAATTCCCTTTACTAAGTAATTTCTCATGTAAAAAAAGGAGGGGAAAAAAATTGCGATTTTAAATTGTCAAAATAAAATATCAAATTAATGTTAAAAATTATTCAAAATTCAAATTGTAGTTAGCTGCTTAAATTTTATACCAACAAAACGAATATCGATCCCCGCCGATACGATGAAATTCCACGTCTAAATTGAGACGATGTAAAAATATGTAAAATTGAAATTAGGCTTACACTCTCCAGTGAGGAAATGGTGTGATTCAAGCGCTCGTAAGGCCATTTATAAAATATTCTAACAAAGTGATAAAATTGATATCGTAAATAAGTTGATTTTGAAATCTTCAAGGATGAAATTTACATTATATTTTTCGAACCGCATAGGTACATTATATTTTCAAAACACGTTTCAAATCTTTCAACTAAAAAACTTGCTCCTTTTTTATCGAACCATTTTTGAATTTTTTTACTTCACTCGAAAATTGATTCAAGTGCCTACCTACATCGCTGTAGTATGTTCAATTTAACATGATACTCTAAAATTTTGCCACGTTGTCAAGTATAATAGTTGATGGGTTTACCTTATAGCGATAAGGTAGTGTAATTTTTGAAAGATATTGCAACATTGCACACATTTCTAGGCCTCTTGTTCGTTATTATAGGCATTTTTTTTTTTGAATAAATTTTTCAACAGTAGCGTTAAATTGAATAGACTGCACTACTATTTTATTTATAGGTAAGTAGTTTTACCCCTGAGAGAAAAGCAAGGTTGTTTTGAGATAACTGCACGACTGCAATAAACTGTCAGAAAATTTATCAAAATTTGAAATTACTTATTGATACGAGTAGTTTACATGTTGGGCAAAATGATGAAATTTTCTAACAAATTTTTCTTCTTTTCTTACTTACCTACATCATTGTTTTTAATAAATATTGAAAATATTAAGTTGTTCATTTGATGTTACTGTCATGTCAGCTTAGAACAAATTCAATCTAAAGTACACGTATACGTAATACGTATCTATATCCCTACAAGTATATGGTATACAGTTTTGTCTTGTCGACGGCGGTAACTATGACAGTGGAAAGACGTGCCTGTAGGCAAGAAACTGTTGGCATATCTATTGCAGACACTTTTATAAGATATTGTTAAATCGATTTCTCTTTCGTAATGTTCTACATTATACACAACACCTCGAATTTTTACGTCACCGATGTATTGTAAAATGTATTTATATTCATTGTCATAAATATATAGACATTTAATTTTTCGTGAAAAAAAGAAAAAAAGAAAAGGGGGCGAAAATTCGTACAGATTTATTTTGCGTACATGGGAATAGAAATGCTCGTGACATTTCTTTTATTCTGCAGTCGTCAGTTGCATCAAAGAAAACTTCCATAGACCTTAAAGTTTATCTCGTGCACGTTTTATTTGTAAAAATGTCCAAGTTGAACGTTTTATCTTATAAGGCTATAAAGAGAAATGTTAATGGCGCCTATTTTGTTAAAATTTAACCACAGCCATGTCCGCCTCCTATAGTCTTGATGTTCATGCGATACGTGCTTCAAAGTACAAATCAGCATGGTAATTTTTGTAATATGTTTCCGTAAAACGTGATTAAGATTGCTATTAATTTGCATTTGCGTTTTAACTCGGTTAATTTTCCGTACTTGTTTAGTATCTCGATGCTTTTCGCCACAAAGATGCTGATAATTTCAGTATATAAATTAAGTAAGTCTTTCGTTACGATATAAATCCCAGGTATAGATAAAATAAAGTGGCGAAAGTTTACGGATTTAGGTACGAAGAAAGAAGAAAAAAGAACTACGTATCAAATCCTTGAGACGAATTAATTTCACCGGCGAATTTAGTTTAACAAGTTTTCAATATTTAAGGTCAGCAGCACGAGATTATTGAGAAAAATATACGTTTTATGCAAATTTTTATATACATCTTTTATTTTTTTCCCCTCCCGCAAAACGTTATTCAAAGGTTAAATTGCTTCATTAAATTTGCATGCCTAATGAAGTGTAGAAGCGTGTTTTTATCGTCGGCTCAAAAAATGTAAAAAAAAAAAAAAATAAAATAATAAAATAACTAAAAAATCTTATTATTTTGGATTATTTTCTTCTTAAAGATTCTATCGCTCGAAAAAAAGTTTAACTCGATGTGGCCTCCGTTTGAATTTTTAGAATATAATTTATGCTATAAATTTTCACCTATTTCAATGAATTTTGCCAACTTTTTGATGGTGAACTCTTCGATGAATAAATAAGTTTATTCTGTGCACACGTGAAAAGTTAACTTTTATAAGAAAGGGTGGTGGCGTGCGGCAAGGGGGGTGGCGTTGCGTCACTTGCACAAATACACATCATGCAGAAGATTTATTTTTATCCGAGTTGTCATAAGTTTATATCTATACGAATAGTTATTAAGAAAGCATAAAATACGCGTGGTTTAGGCCTTATACTTACCTTTTTCTTTATAGGTATATTGTACGTGTAAAGCTCGATGTTCTTGTACTTATAAAGACTTTGGAATGAATTCCAATTAAGTATAAATTTATTTTTCTGAGGTGTGTTCATCGATGCGCGCGCGAATAAAAGTTTAAAAACAATGTGTATAAATTTTAAAACAAAAGTAAACTTTTTGTTTGTCGACGTTCTTCTGGAATTATAGCTATAGACAAAACAATAAACTTGAAGATCCGTTAACCTTTGGTTTTGCAATGTATCTACCATACATAACCTACTTATATACCTGTGTAATATGTGGGTTTAGTTTTAATTTGTTGAAAAATTATCCGCAAAATGATCATACTTTGTTCAACATTTACCTGCTAATACCGATCATGTAATAATATTTTCTAAAACGAAAATCAACATAACGTGGTTCAAATATTTCAAACAATATCGGATCTGATGCGTATAAAACACGTATAGGTACAGTAGGTAGGTAGGTAGGTAGGTAGCTATAGCTACTAGCTAGGTACGTAGTCGTCGAAGAAAATAATAAATATAAAGATTTTAAAACCCAAGATAATTCGTAATATAGCGTAAAAATGGAAATCAAACCTTAGAAATATAATTTTTTAACCGTGAATTGATATTTTGGCATCGTTAGTTGAAAAAAAGGCATCGCTTCGCGATGCTTTTTCAGCCTGATTTTCATGAAACATTATAATCGTGAGAATTGAATTTTTCCTAATCAGTATTAAGGCTAGAAAGACTTTAATGAGGCTGAAAATTCGAACCTCCCAAAAAGCACATCTAGAAACCCTACTTAATATGCATACCAAATTTTAACTTCTTAGCTCAATATGGAGGGGAGTTATCCGAAGAACAATCTCAAAAACATGAGAAAAACCACATTTCTGAGCTATAAGTGGGCGCAGTTGGTCTGAAAAGTCTAAACCCTCAAAAGACACATTTATAGCCTCTACTAAGTGTACATAACAAATTTTAACTTCCTAACCCAGTTTGAAGGTGAGGTAGGGGAGAAGCAGCCCTTTTCCAAGGTCAAATAGGGAAAACACTTATATCTCCTCTCCTAATTAACCTAAGGGACAGATTTTTGAATATGCTACACAACTTTGAATGTTATATTGATCAGCTTAGAAAGCTCCTCAGCACCCCCACCTCAAATTTGGGCAAACTGAGTCGATTGATCGAATTGGGGTGGTTTTGGTCATTATCGAAACGAGTAAAAGATCTTAGTCTTCTAGAACAAAAATAGAATGAAATAAAAATAAATATCTGACATGGCCAAAAATGGTCGTAATGGTCTCATCGTAGCTTGATAAACCGTAATAGCCTGGTTTTCATTGACAATATAACATAGAAAATCAGGCTAAAAACAAACACTTTTTCTTCATTCAAGTCATTGTAAAAATGAAAAGTGAAAGTTTGCGTGTAAATTTTCTTTCTTTCTTTCTTTTCAAAAATATTTTTTAAATGACATATTGAAAAAGAAAATATAAGAAAAGAAGTTCCATTACGTTGCGCTGTATAGGAAGAAAACCCCTCGTTCTATTTAATTTTATGCTTGGATAAAGGCCGAGAAAATTCGATTAGAACAGATTATCAAATAAAAACCAAGGTGTGGATAAACTTTATCTGACGTGGAAATTTTCTCACCAGTTATTGATCGAATTCTGAAAACTTGAGCTGCACGCGATTATGATTTCTTTCGAAATTATTGATGTGAAAATTGCAGCGGAATGATAATGTTTATTATTAATTAATGGTTTATCCTATCTTCTTTTTTCATGTTTTCATTGTTGCATTTTTTAAAAATATTTAGCATGGTAGGGTAGAAAAATTTTTTTTCAAAAGGTGCAACCTGTTATTAACGTTTAATTAATTTTTAAATCAAAAGCAGTGTTGGAAAATTCATATATTTATGCTAATCTTCCTCATAAGATTTCTGAAAATGTAATGCTTACATTTGGCAGTTTGAAAAACCTCATTTTTTCGAAATTTCGACGTCGCTTTGCAGTGTGAATATATCTCCCTTCCTGGCTGTGGCTACTACGTCATTGATTACCGACGTGATATTTTTCTATGCAATAATTTTATTGTTACTTTAATTTCAGATATTGGAAGGTGGGTGTGGAGTAAAAAATAAGTTACTGTAGGTAGCTGTTTCTAATGTAAAGTAGAACAGTCCAACTTCCTTGTCTTTCAATTCCCTTTTTTGTGTTTTTTTTTGTTTATTCGTACTTCGTACCCCTGAATATTAATTTAAGCGAAGAAATAATTCAGTTAAATTCTAATTCGCTTTAAATTTCCTGTACAACCGAATTATAATGTAGATTGCAAGAGGCTAAGTGCATAGCAGACCTTTTTTAATCCAATAAATAAGCGAACCAAATCTCGAGCATTAATACATCTATTGCATGAGACCAATCCTATAGCCATTTAAAGGCAGTTATGAAGCAGACTTTTCAGAGCTTTTCAAATTTCAATGTTGTAACAGAAAAATAGGAAATTTTACTAAAAAAATCAAATCAGCATGTTTGAAATCTCAAAGTTTTTTGGTGGATATAATAATTATGGAAATATTTATACTCCGAAGCAATTTCAAGATTCTTTGGCGCATTGCTATCCAAAAATTTGAAACTTCAACCCGTCTAACTTTTAAAAGAGGGTAGTTTAACTAAAAATCATTAAAATGTTTTTTTAAGATCAATAATGGATCGATATGCGTAATTTTTTGAGGTGTTGTAAACCCATGTGGAGCATATAAGATTAGCATCCTCCTCCCCTCACCCTTCTTCACTATAATATTTTCCTTTATAATGACTTTTCAACTTTATTATTATTATAATACATACAGATGAATTAAAATGAAGCGATAGATTAGTAAAATTTTAAGATTTTATTTTTAGCCTGATTTTCTATGACACATTGTCAATGAAAATCGGACTGATTTCAACAAAATCCGTTTTCTGGAGTCTTAGAAGACCAGTACGACCATTTCTGGCCATATCAGATATTTATTTTATTTTTCCCCCGAAATTGAAAAATTATTTGCACAACTCGATACCAACCAAAACCGATTAAATTTTGGGAATAGACTTCAATTGGCGTGTCATTTGATTTTCTGAAGTCGGGCCAAGGGGGGATACCGAGGAGCTGAAATCGAAAAATTATTCCTTTTTGTGCAAATCGATAGAGAATCCAAATTGTATAGAGTATCCAAAAGTCAGCATCCTAGGTTAATTAGGATGGAAGAAATGAGAGGTTTTCCTCTTTTTAATCTTGAAAAAAGGCTGTTCCTCTTTTACCTCCTCGCCAAATTGAGCTAAGAAGTTGAAATTTGGTATATACATTTAGTAGAAGCACTAGATATGCTTTTTGGTGGGTCTGATCCTCACTGTCCTAAAATAGTAGTTTTTTGTTCGATTTTTCTTATTTTTTTGAGTTTGTTTCTCGCATAACTCTCCTCTGAATTGAGCCAAGAAGTTCAAATTTTTTATGTGTATTTAGTAGGGACACTTAATACAGATTAGGGAAAATGATTATAAAATTTCACGAAAATCAGGTTGAAAAAACAATGATTTTCTTTCATTTTTCAAAATTTTATTCACGATGCAAATTTTCAACCCGCCCCCCCCCCTGTTCTACCTAAATATGCGCCCGCAAAATTACAAATGCTTGGGATTTTTTTGAAAAAGAAAACTGAAATTGTAAATGGAAATGGAAAACAACGTATTGGAGAGTGTCTACATTCTCGGATTTTGATCAAACTCATGGAGCTGGTTGACTACGTAACCTCATCATACAAAATTTTTAGGTGCCAGCACAAAGGGGGTCATTTTGAAAAAAAACGCGATTTTTCTTCGTTTTTACTCCCTAAAAGTGGTGTAGGACCTCAAATACAGAGCTTAAAAAGTGCGATTTGAGTTTCTGCGTCTCCCTGCACCATTGGCATCTCGATCGGGACAGCTTGTCCATACTTTGAAGATTCCTTCAATAAGGATCTTTGTTTTCTAAATTTGGTTTTCTTACGTCATCGTCACTTCTTTAAACAAATAAGCTACCCGTGGAATACCTAAATTTTAAACCAGTTTATTAAAAACTGATTTATAACACTGATATCTTAATCGTAGGCCTGTGCAATTTTTGTCCTTTTTCGAAAAATATACTCTCGTTTTTGGTCCAACGTAATTAATCACTTGAGTAATATTTCATCTATGGCGGTTCTCAGATTAGGCACTGAAGGGTTATTGCGTTAAAAAATATTCTCATCTCTTTTACGTGTCAAGTTTTCATCTATATGTAAATTGAATCTAGTAAATAAACGATCGAGAATTTAAGAATAGTATAATAATATATGATGATAGGGCTTAAACATAAATCGTTTACTTTCATATCGTTTTAAAGTAAGATAAATTTCATAAAATAATTCAGCTTTGTTCCACCTAAAAATGATTTAAGGTAAATAAACCCAACAACAATGAATATATTGCTGTATGTTTTCTTATAAATATTTGTAAATAACGCAACTAATGTTCTAAAAAAAAAATAAAAATAAAGAATGAAAACAATAGAAAACTTATTTTACCAAAAAGAAAAAGAAAATTCAACGTGTATCGATGACAGGAAAGATTTTTCGCTAAATTGAATACTAAGTATAACCATAGCTAAATTCCTTCGTACGAGAGAATGTAATCGTAGAAATGATGTTTTAAAAACATGGAAATGATTTGAAAAACGAGCGTAAAAAAGAAAACTACATTGTAATGCCGGTGTCGTTTTGTTGACTACGTAACTTTTCACCTATTTCGTTTTATGAAGAATCGATTGCCAATAAATCGGGAATTTTGTGAAATTATGGCTCGTAAAAAGCTGCTGTATTTTGAAAATTGCCAATAACCCGGCGTATTTATTTCGATGCGACGGATTTAAATTTCTAACGCGTTTATGCGACCCGTGACCGGCCATCGTTTTGATACTTATTATTATGATGGTTGATGGAGATGTGAAAACAAAGCATTTAATGATACAAATAAGCATTAGTTTTATTTTTATTATTTTCCTGTTATAAATCAATCCCAATCATACACGCGAAATATTGGAAGTCATCACTTTTTTATATAAAATACTAGGGGGCTCCGCCCCTGACCGTTTTGCGGTCCAACCCCCCTTGCGTGGCCGCCTCACTGGCTTTTCCTTATTTTTAGTAGATGTGAATGAAATTTGAAAAATCTCAGCGCTAAATATTCAGCTGACGTTGAAACAACTTTGCATACATGGTTTTGGTTTCAGTAATTGACATTTTTTTTCGCTTGATTCTCTTCTTTATACTATCAAAAAATTACTGTTTCGAGGTTCTAGGTTCTAGAAAATTAATGAGATCCTTTCCTCCACCTCTCTCCACGCTAAAAGTAAAAAATTATTTACTCAGCTCGATGCCAACCAAAATTGGCCAAACTTTGGCAGTAGACTTGAACTGCACATTGAGGTCAAATTTTATATTTTTGAGCGAGGGGTGATCTTGGGTGTTCAGTCATGCATAAATTTGAAGGAAAGAGTGCTGAGTGGCTGAAATGGTAAAAATTGCTCGCTAAAATGTACTATTTATGGCTTTAAAATACCATTTTTTCAAAATTTCGCCCTTGCTGCGCTGGAGAATTCAAGTTTAGCTCCCACCCATCCTCACTCCATTGAAAAATCTCTAGGTACACTTATGATTTCAATGATGATTATACACCTGTCAGCTTTGAATGAAGCATTAGGTGTTAGGTGTTGTGGTGTGAGGGGATAAGCTTGTACAATCTTAGATTAAGATTGTCTTGATATTACTGATAAACATGCTCCACTTAGCACCATAGCTTAGAATTAGAGTCCACTGAAAAAATATTTAGTGGACGCCTTAGATGGACCTTTTGGTGGATTCAGTTTTTAGTCCAACTGCTCCTTCTCACAATTTAACCTCAGGATTGAAATTTGGTGTACATGTACTGTACTTTGGAGGGAGGGGGAGGTTTAACTGTTCAACCCCAATATTTTAATGTATCTCCACCACTTAGAAAAGAAAACATCGCGGAGAACTCCTCTTTTTATTTTATGAATGAACAATTCTCATATCTTCTTTACTTCATAAAAGTAAGGTTTGGTGGTTTCTTTTTAGGTATGTCGATCAGTTACTTCTTGTGTCAAATATCTACTTATATTTTCTGAATTCAAAGGTTACTTATGTTAAAAGTCTCCTTGTTCGTTCGAAATCTACCATTTTTCAAATTCTTTTGGGACGGTCTAATGCTTAATTTAGTGACCCTCAGAACACTTAAAAGTAATTGTGTTTTGCTAGATTGAATTTCATGTACCCGTTGATCAAAAAGTAGTAGCTGTGAAAATTTCAAAAATTTATTTTAAACATGCAAATGACATTGAAAATTTTCCAATCACAGCTGGTGTTGGAACTAAGCCCCTTTATCATAAGACACGTATTCATTCTCCTTACCATATTTCGAAATACATTTTCATACGTGCTTTGTGCGCGTGTAATATGGGTTTTGTTCTAAACTAGGTAAATAGTAAATTTCGATTTTGGCCCAAAGATGCCTATCTGGTCATCGTATGGAACGCTTTATTTTTGAAGGGATAAATTTTAAAACTCAGGGGTGGGTGTGCCCTCACATACTTTTGGCTTGGCAAGAGATTTCTACATGGAATGATGGTCACCGATACCATCATTTGATCCTTACAGGATCCCTACCTGTCCATGTGTACACGTGTACTTAAGGAGATAATTATATCGAGATCGTGACTTAAATATAACGTAACACTTATTTTTGATCTTTAATCTCTGGATCTTGGAAACAATTCTGGATCTTCAATCAATAAAAATACACAAACCACTATAGAGGGTCTAAAAAAAGGTAATTTTATTTCTAAACACAACTTTACAATTGTAAATAAAATAGTTCTTTTTTGTCCCAGTACATAAACAATAATAATATTTGATCCTAGTACGGTCGATATTCGAAGTGCCAAAAGATCCCCTCCATATCTCATATTGATAAGATAACTAGAACCTATGGTGAATATCTAGTACCTTTATTACATGCGTTGTTTAAGGATATAGCATGTTTCTCGTTCTGCCATTTTGCTATTAAAAATTCTACAAGCACTGCTAATTTTTTCCATGATATTGGTTCGAACAGTAAAAGACCAACGATAACACCAAACTTTAAATTTTTCAGGTAAATTGATGAGGGAATTTCTGCTGAGCATTTTTCTAAGAAATCGTTTCGGTCACCCAAAATTTTGCATGAAGAAAGGAAGGGATGATGATCTGTGATTGCTCATTCTCTCAAATCATTGCATTAGTCTTTTTTGATCTTGTTGATTCTCTTGTAACTACTAAGTTTCTAGTTTTATTATCACTATGTCATTTAGGGTGACTGGTTCACTTTTCCAGTGATATTGCATTATTGTATCAACTCTGCATACATGACCATTGGATTTAACTTGTTCTTCATCCTATTCTTTTCCGTTCCATCAACCTGTTTCACTCACATGTTTGCGCAGAAGTATAAATATTGCCACTACAACATTGCTAACATGTAAATGACATGTGAATACTCTTCTAACACAACGAAGACTTACGCGAGCATTTTGCTCGTTGAATCATCCCCTACCATTTCACCACTACAAATACAACACTGTAGTGTAAATGCGTGTAACACGATACTACCACTTGGCCAACTTCTGAGCATAGTTTCGTATGCCCAAAACGTTGCAAACGCGTTAAGTGTAGATAGGAGGGTGGGTAGAATCACCAACACAAAGACAAAATTCGTGTAAATACAACACTAACATTTCTTGGCTTCGAAAACGGGAGCTGCGAAAAAGTGGTTGGATGGGTTTTGATTTTTTACTATAGAAAGATATACTTAACCAACATACGTATTTTAAAGCCAGCTAAAGGATACCTAAAATGGTAAAGTGAAGAAAAAAAAAAGAAATTACAGAGAGCAGCCTGTCGAAACGATGAGTTTTTCAACTTTGTTATCTGTACCTACAAGTATGAAACAGAATTTGACTAAGTTTGAACTTGGACAATCCTTTGGGATGTACAATACTTTTACGTAAGTATAGCGTGTGCCGGATAGATACTTGTGCAAAAGTCTTGAGTATACTAAACTTTATCCTATCACTTATTCTCCCTTGGTATATATTTGTAAATCATGCATAAAATTAATTTATAGTAACTTGTATTACGCGGTAAATTTCGACACAACTTTGTATTCCTATTGTGAAAAACTGAGCTTATTTCACTTCCACAATATAACAATTGATTTATTAAACCAGAACGATTAAAATATTGTAAAGTTTATAGTGTCGATGTCGGCCAGTGAAAAGCAAGTAGGTAATTCATACAACACAATGGTAGTCTATCTCGATACCTAACGGCGAAAAGTATCGAGAACTTGCTTCACCTCGTACCTAGCTATACCTACCTACTTATCGGATTAAATTTCAATTGCTTGGCTTGGCGCGTAAGAAGCTCAATATAAAAAGCATCTTGCATTGTTTGAAAACCGAAAGGTTTAAATTTTCTACTTCTCAGCGTGTTACTATTTTTTGAAATTTTATTTCGATATTGATTTCGTTTTTTTTTTTCATTTATAAGTATATACGAAGAGGAAAAAAAAATGAATGGCGGCCAAAAAATTAAAAATTAATCGTTTTTTTCCTATAAGGATACTCTGGTGATATAGTAGGTACAAGAATAATCCATTTTTTATGAAAATAACTATATATAAGCGTAGCCTTGAATCGAGTGATGATAAGTTCCCTATAAAAACTAAGTAACTTTTTAGCAGTTGGGGAAAAAATTGTTGCCAGAACTTCTTGCACAAATTGAAATGTATTTCGTGGCTTGGCTATATCAGTTGCCTAAATTTTGACGAAGTTGTGCTGAAATTTCTGTTGTTAACTGTTCTGAACTTTGAAAATGTTTATTTCAAAGCTAACTTTTTATGTAATTATCAAATCTAACCTGAGGTTAAATGTGTAAAGGATTAAACGAAGATAGCGTTACTTTTACTTTTCGCACGATAACCGACCATTCTTTGTTTACATTTTACAAACGAGCATTTCAAACGATTTCGTTTTGTATTCTTGTCTCTTGACAAATAAATATAATGACGAGGAGGAGTATACATGACATAGTTGTTTGATGAATTACTATTTATGAGAATTTTCCTTTTCGCTCAAATAGGTTAATAACCAATTTGCAAAACTGACTCAAAGTTTGTTAATTTTCAAAAATTTTTAAAAAATAAAAAAAAATGAAATTATTACACATATTTATATCCAATATTATCATCGCTAGTGAATTTTGAACTTATCTCTTTTTTCTTTTTAAAATGTTACCTTTTACGGTTTTTCACGATTTTCTAAAAAAAGAACTAGAAATGAAATTTTTTCGAGAGGTATCCTCCTGAAACGCATGTAATACATCAATTTTAGCTGATGAAATGCAATATCACAATTTTACCTCCTATAGCTGATTTTTCAGGGGCACTCAAAAATGCCTATTTTTCTCGTATTTAAAAATAAATTTGTTAAAAATTGAAAAAAAGGCATTTTTAAAAAAAAAATTTATGAAAGGGAACGTGCTTAATCTATTTTATACCCTTTAAAAGCAACTTTTAATTTTTTTCTCCTTTTCTAACAGAACTATTTAAACTGTATTTTTGTATGTTTGGGATGCGTATTTCCTGAAAAGGGTACAAGTGATGAAAATTGGCCTCAAAAGAACACAGATGAGTATAATAGTCCCGTAAATGGTACAAAAAATTTTTGAAAAAACACGAAATACCATTCTGTTAGTACCGCTGAATAATCATCCACGAAAGATAAAATTGACGTTGTACATTCATTTCAGGAGGGAGTTTCCCAAAAGGACCAACAGTGATGATTTTGTATATATGTAAATTTGTATAATAGTTTCATTTTTGAAAAAAAGCGAGACATATTATTTGAGATTACCAAAAAAATGTTCAATTGTATGAATCATTCTCTTCACTTCTTCCACTGCTGATACAACGAAAAATGCATATTTTTCATTTAAAAATCCTCATCAGGATAGATTTATGCTTGAAAATTGAAACCAACCATATTGTGTAGTAGGAGGAAGAGAGCTGTATACCAGAATTTTTCAAAGTTTTTCACTCAATAAGTGGAAAGAAATGAACAAATGACAATTCTAAACCTTTTTTAAGAAAAAAGTAAAAGAGATACATAAAATTTTTTTTAAATATACGTCTTAGTGGGTACTTTACTCACTCCCAGTATACTCATTTTCGTTTTTCGATTATTGCAAAAAACCCTGAAAAATGAAAATATTTTAAAATTTTTTCCATCAAAATCGCACGAAACAAAAAAAATGAAAAGAGCACATCACAAAACCTCCGTATCCCAATTTAAGGTGCTCATCGTTTCCATACAAACTACTCGATAAAAAAACCAAACTCAAATTCCAGTTCAGCGGTTCAAATTACCACTATCTAGATAATTTATACGATAATTTCATATGAATTTTGAACTTTCGACTATTTTAGAATTTTTTTCCAAGTTATAACCTTTTGGCACTACTTATGCATTTAATCAATAGAAAAATTGATGTCAGTTGTGCATTTTGAAAAAAAAAGTTTCAGCCCACCTGAGTTCTGGCTTCAGAAGTAAAGTATAAATTTACTTCTGTTTATCCCTTTTTTTTCTCCGGGGCTGAAAAAAATCTTTATAAAACCATAGTTGAATTTTTCTCATGGAAAACAAGTTTTTTTGTCATTGTCACCAAAAGAATGGTAGGAGAAAAACTTTACGCTCAATATTCTTTTGGAATTTATTAGTAATATCTGGCTCTGGGGTGTACACTGCTATTATTCGAGTATTCTACTTTTTCACTACTTTTTCTTTGATATCATAAAACAAATTTTTTTAACCTCCCTCCCCCCTCCATCACCCATACTTTTCAAACAAAAGGAACCATTTTTAGAATGTTTACCTTTTATGACCAGAACTAAAATGAAACATGTTCATTGTTCAAACATTGATAAAAAACGACGAATGATATGTACATATATGTATTGAGGATTGGGAATTTTCAAATAAATGAAAAACTAGTTTTTTTTTTGTTTGTTATTTCATTTATTTCGAATCACGTAGACATGCCCGCGCAGAAATAATAAGCTCAGTTCTTCGAAAGGGGGAATATTTTTTTATTCATTTTTGCTTCAACTTATACCTACCCTAGTTTGGATATTTGGTACCCTTTGCCAGCCAGCCACGATAAGGGTACCAACGGTACGTTTGTTCTGCGTTTAATTTTATTAGAAAAGTTGGTCGCAACAATTCGGAGATGATAATCAAATGTAAAAATGTTTAGAGTCGACGAGCAATCTTTAATACATTATAGTCACATTTTTGATACTTTCTCTCGGGGCGAACGTGTGAAACTTTTATCTTGACATTTCACCCTCTTTTTGCCTCCGTCGTTTCGATAGGTAGGTGTACCTAGCTACATGTAGGTAGGTAGGTATAAGACTGGTGTATGAAAATTTCTCGTGTACATACATCGATCTCGTGGGGTTTAAGTTGCCTTTTTAAAATTCGTTAACGAACGTTCGTTGTATGAATTTTTCGCTTTTTGATGGAACCGTATTCGATAAATTAGAAATGGTGTGTAAATTTATCTGCTTTTTCCAGACTTTGTATAACCTTCAGAAAAATTACGCCTGGGATTTGCGTAAAATTTATTTCGTTAATTTATTTTTACCGCAAACTTATCCGCGTGTAATTACGTAAGGTTAATGTTTGTACCTACACCGCAATTCTTGATTAATAAAGAGCCATATTTGTTTGGATTATTTGTATTGTACGACGTAGTATACATACTTTGTGTATGAACGAAAGCAGATTTTGTTGAAAAGCAACTGCATGCAGCAGTCGGGTAAATTATTTACGTATAAAACCTTTAAGCGTATGAGTATGGTTTTTAAACTTTCATGCTAAATTTTAATTTGAAATAAATTTACCATAAATTACACCTGATGCTTTGCTTTATGCGAATGGTTATTTAAAGCGGCATCTTACGTACACACGCCTATTGTCTGCGTCTATTGTGTAGACCATTTAGAGCATCTCCTTTGCGACCTATTTGAAATCGTTGATAAATTTTAGTCTTTTGGGCTGGTGCAAATTTTTCGATGAAATATAATACTAGTACGAGAGTGCATACGTACGCGTTACACGTTGCCTATACATCTCATTCGTTTATTTTTGCTTTTAAAATGATATATAGAAGGGGACTAAATGTTTCTCCGAGGCTGAGAAAATAATGAAAAATTGAAAACAATTTGGTAAGCGAGTAAGAAAAGGGCAACAGGAATTCATTTCATAGAAAAATATATATCTCGCAGTTGTATGTATGTTGCGCTGATTGAATCTAATCCCTAGGCGGTAGGCACGCGGTGTGGTTGGCTTTTTACCCTTTTTCAGTTCAAATAATATCGTAATAATTTTTTGATCGTTTATTACATACGCGTATATTTGCGAAAATGAAACACATTTATTTTTGCAGTTCGATTTAGTTTCGTTTGAAAAACTTTACATTACGTTATTACTATTATTGAATTTTATTTCGACGCTGGACGATTTTTCAAAATAATGCATTACACCCAGCAACGTATTGCGAACGCATCACTGGCCGTGTATTAATTTGATTTTCATTTGTTTCAGATTGTCGGAGTGATATCGGTATTTTTTATATTCGTATCAGTTTTGTCATTTGCTCTAAAAACACATCCGGATATGCGAGTTTCATCGTCGTCCAATAAAATCGAAAAAAATTGGCCGAATAATTTTTCCGTTTATGAAAATTTCGATTACGAAGAAACCGAACCGCATGCGGCATTTTTCTACGTCGAAGTCGCCTGCAATTCGTGGTTCACTTTTGAACTTGCCGTTCGCTCAATTGTAAGTGAAATGTTGTTTTTGCTAACCTAATATTGTCAGTAGGTATCTCTACCCGGCATATATTATTTTTATCGTTCGCATTGATCACAAAAGTCCTTCTCATTGGTAATTAAATACCGATGAAATGTTGATATCCCATTCCCATTTTTCAACATCCCATCGACTACATTGTAGAAAAGATAGATTATATACCGACATAATTGCCCTGCATATCTGTCAACCGTAGGTACTGATAACTAAGTACAAGCAATTTACATTAAATCAAATCACTTTCATACCAATAGACGGGAATAACAATTCGTAAATGTCTGTAGTGAGAAAATCGATATCGAATTGTTCGACTCGTATGAAAGTGAAAAGTTTTCTATCCGTTGGTACCAGTGACGAATCTTTGGGGACATTGGAAAAATAATGGCCCTAAATCTGAAAACAGAAACTTCAACTTGAAAAAATTATTAGTTCAAATTTATCCTAATTTTTGCTTGAATGCCGCAATGGGTATTCTCTGATAAGAATAACAGGATGTCTCTAGGGTGGGTTGTTTTTGACTTTTTTTTTTTTTTTTTTTTAAAATCAAAGTAATTTGTAAATTACAAAATTTTTCCCAAAAAAAAAAAAAATTACGGCCAAATTTTTGACTTTTTTTTTTTTTTTTTTTTGAAAATCAAGGCGTAATAGAGCATCATATTTGTGGAGCGTGGTTAAAAGAACGTGATTTCAATCTGGTGTTACACGGTTCAAAATTTGAAAAAAATTCGAAAAAAAATTATTAGAAAAGTTTTAGTACGACTAGCTTTATCTTGAAGGGTCATTTAAAAAGGTTTTCGAATGTGTGCAATTTTTTTTTTAATTTTTTAACAATTTTTTCTGAAAATACGCAAATAAGCGAAAAAAAGGTACATTTTGATGTATAACTCACATTCGAAAATCGTCTGAAATGGTTTCTCCGAGTAAAAATAGTCGCCTAAAATTATTTTTAATGACTTTTTTTTTTTAATTTTTTTCAAATTTTGAACCGTTTTAGAGTCGGATTAAAATTTCTACAAATTTAGGGGACTGAAATGTTTACCACGTTCTTTTGACCCTGCTCTACAAATATTTTGCTCTATTACGTTTCGATTTTTGAAAAAAAGTCAAAAATGACCCACCCTATGCCTATCAGGTTTGTAAAGTTGCAAAGAAGTTGCTATCTTTGCCAAAAACACCAATTTTAAAAACTTTTATTGATTAATTATTAATTTTAATTTTTTTCATATTTTTTTAGAGTACTTCATACATTTTTTTTTATGTCAGTTGGAAACTATTAAAAATTGACCATTTCAACCCCCCCCCCCCCCCCCCAAGAAAAAAGTATGAACTTGGTTAGAAAAATTCAATTTTAAAAAATGGAAAGGGGAGGTGGTACTGAAAAAAAGTTTTGAAAAAAAGTCGTGAAAAGTCGCTGTTTTTTAATATAAAATTTTGCTATCATCATGAATAAGCGAAATGCCCTTGATCACCGATTTTCAAAGTTTTCACAAAACATCATTGAGTACCTCTAAACAAATTTTAGGGCCGAAAAAATTTTCCTTTTTTCATCCTTCCTGCTTATAATAGCGAAGAAAGGTTTAAAAAAATTCTGTATTTACAGGTATTTGTGGAAAAATTGCCATTTTAATCAAAATGGTTGGAAGAATGATGAGGACATGAATTTTTCCAAAACTTTCCACTTTTTAGGAAGGAGGTGGGATAAATTAATTAATACCCGTTTCGAGCATTGTTACGGATGTAAAAATTTGGTGACAACTCTGTACTAAAGCAGAGATATTAATTGAGATCAAATTGTGAATTTGACTTCATTATCGTTTTCCGGGCGGGGGGGGGGTTGATTTTTGTGAAAACGACACCAACAATTGTCCCAAATTTGAATGAGGGGGTGTTCCTGAGCACCAAAACGATACCTCCAAAGTTCGATGTGACTTCACTACAATTTTATATCGACACACATAGCAAATATAACAAATTTAAAAACTCTCTCATTATAAATTGTTGTTTGGTATTAATATGAAAGTTGCCATCATAGGTACTTAAAATTGACTTTTTTGAACATAATTACAATCATTTCTCATGTTGAAAGTGAGTCAAAAAATTAGGAAAGCAGCGCCTCTCGACTAATTCAGACAAGGGGAAAACGAATCCGGCGTTTATTTTTCGCTCAAATCTCTTGTTCGTATTTTGACCTTTTACCCTCATCCGGACATCCCCTCAGTTCTGAAATTATGTTCCTTGACCAAAATTTTAATGACGTAATCTGATAAAAAATTTCACGCTGAACAACTTCACTTTTATTTATTTTTAGCCTGTTTGCCATTATTTCTGAGAAAAACGCATTTTTGAGCATTTTTTGAGTTTTTGAGAACGGTCTAAATCTGCAGAAAAATTGAAAAATGATTTCTAAAAATTATGCTCGTCAAAACGCATACTTTAGTGAAAAAATTTTTTTATACCTCCCCGAGGCTCTAAGCTGCAGCAATTCGAAGTTTTCTTTTGATACCCCCCCCCCCCCCCCCCCCCCCCCCCCATGGGATGGAAAATTATGGAAAATTTCATATCGATAGACCCATCATTGCTCTAAAAATTTGGATTAAAATCATGATTTTTCCACAAATACGTGTGAATACAGAATTTTTTTCTTAAAAAACAAAAAACGTTTTTTTGATATTCTAAACGAGGAGGGAGTGATGCGGAAAATCTTTTTAGCCTTAAAAATTTTCTCGAGATACGTAGTAATGTTTCGTGAAAATTTTGTAAATCTGAAATCAAGGGTATTCGTTGGTAAGATTAAAAAATACACATCGCAATACGTTGCTTTTTGAGCCGGATTTTCGTAAAATAATGTAGATACTTTGTCAAATCGTTTCATTCATAGAATAGAAAATAACAGCGCTCTGCAATGTTTGTGTTGTCTTTTAATCAGTGATTGAGGTAGAAATGCGTAGCTAAATCATTAAAATTGAACTAGGATTCGTAGCAAAAATTACATATAAAATTTTAAGTCTTTACCTTAATTTGGAGGGAAAATATGGGAAAGGCGAAATGTAGAAATGAGAAAAATTGCCCAAAAAACTGCTTCTTCGAGCGTGCGAGGGGGCACAATGGGACTAAAAAGTCGAAACTCCCAAAAGACATATCTATAGTCCTTAATAAATCTACGTATAAAATTTCACAACTTCCTAGCTCAATTTGAAAGGGAGATAAGGAAGGAGCAGTACTTTTTCAAGGTCAAAAAGGACGAAAACCCTTATGTTTCCCTTTCTAATTGACATGGGAAGCTGATTTTTGGATTTGTTATTCGAAATCGGATTGTCTGTCGAAAGGCTCAAAAAAGAACAATTCAATTTGAGCTTAACTGAATTTTGACCCGAGATCAACCCCACACAAGAGCAAATGATTTTTAGTTTCGAGAGGAAAAAAATGAATAAATATCTGACGTTGTGAAAAATATTCTCTTTCCTCTCATCTGCTGTAAATTGATAGATTGTAATGGTCTTGTTTTCAATGATAACATGATTAAAAAAACAGACTAAAAAGAAAAGAAAAGAAAAAAGTCATGTGGAGGGGGGAAATTCATTGTACCTAATTACCGGTAAGACCGTAATGAGCTATTTTTAGTCGTATAAGTTATCACTTAAACATAGGTATGGAGCAAAACAACATTCAGTGAGTTTGAACCTCCCATGCCTCCCTATCTCCTGCTATGTTCATCAGCTACTTACGTATCGGCTTGATCAGTTGCAATAAAATATGGAAAAATTACCTTTTGAAGAAGGATCCTCTGGAGATTTTTTTAACATTGAAAAATAGAGCAGTTTTTTTTAATGTTTAGTACATATTATTTTGATAATCTCAATTCTGCCAAGCTTCAATTTAAGAGCAAGGAAGATGTCGAACCTTTGGTATTTAACTATCGTACTAAAAATTAAATCGATGAAAAATTATAAATTTAGAATGACATAAAAAATGGTAATTTGCCAACGCTTGTATTATATTTCTTCCCAATTGCTCTCGGTTATAAATCTGTCAATAGTAGACGTGCGATTTTCAACGTGTTTCGATGTATTTCTAATATTTATCCAGTTACAATCGGATGACGGTGTATAGGAGAGCACTTCTTGATTCAAAACAGCAAAACTTCGTATGGGTAATTTCCGCATTCGCAGCCGTTCATTTTTATTATACCGAACGTATTGTGTACCATGTACATCCCTTAGGAGATAAAATTGGAAAAAGAAATTGATTTTTTATGCCATCTTGTTTAAAAATGTTGAAATTTTTAAGAAGTCGGCATCGTAGATTCTATACGAAGGCAATAATCGCGATAGAATTGAATTTAAATGATGTAATTTTTTCTTTCAAAGTGTCCTTTTTCGAGTGAAATGTGACAAAGTAAAGTACAAATTATTTGTTTCATTATTTAGATGAATTCTATTGTATACGTGTAGAACAGTATACGAATATTTTATTTGCCGATTCCTTTTCCAATTTTGATAGCGTACAAAGGCCGATTCTGTTTTCGTGTTGAAGGTTCTGTTAGGTGTATTTATTATTTGGTACCTTGGCAGTATCTCTTTATACGTCTACAAGCTCTTATTAAATTAGCATAAATATTTCCGTCCATTCCTATAAACGTATCTAATTATTGCTTATGCGTATTTTTTTTTTTTTTGTTCGCAGGTTAGTCCTAATTTACTTCGATTTATAAAATCGCCCGTCAATATGATAGACTTCTTAGCGACGTTAAGTTTTTACACGGATATTATTACGCAATGTAGTATTACAAATTTGAAGAAGTCAGATATTTTAGAATTTTTTTCCATTGTCAGAGTTCTTAGACTGTTTAAATTGACGAGACATTCGCCTGGACTGAAAATTCTCATACATACATTCAAAGCTTCCGCTAAAGAACTCACCTTATTAGTATTTTTTTTAGTGCTCGGTATAGTCGTGTTTGCCAGTTTGGTTTACTATGCTGAGAGATTACAGGTACGTTATTATTGCATGATGTTAATATAATTATGAAATATTTCTTCAAAGAGTAATCAGATTCAACCAGTTACATAGGTGATCTATTCTATTGGTGTTCTGTGCGAAGTAATTGAAAATTCGTAGCCTCCAAAAAAACGTAGGCTAGTTACGGTAAATAAATTTTTGAAATTTTTACCTCAATCTAAAATCTATGGGTTCAATATATTACCTTCTTAACGAATCTTTTCAATTTACTCAAAATCAAAAAATTTTCGCTAATCATGATCGCTGCACTCAATCGGTGATATGTAAGTTAATAGAATTGCCTACTCTGTTCGCCGCAAAAACATATATCAAACTTGTTCCGAATTACTAACATGGTAGAACGTCAATGCTTTAAATAAATATAGAAACATTTTTTTAATCAGTTTTCTGAATGAAGTTTTTTTGTGGATAAAAAGGGGTCTAAGCCAGGTCAGGTCAAGCAATTAAAAAAATTTGAGAAATGCAAAAGTAGTAAAAAAGAAGTGATTTTCTTTCCCCAAATTCCGTTAGACACGCTGATAATCATTCTCACTTAAATCACTCTAATCGTCTCCAATAAAAGCGCAACCGCTCAATTTGAGTGGATTTGGTCGGTATCAAGCCTGAGTAATTCTTTTTTTTGTTCAGCAGGAAATGAATATTATATATTGCTAAATCAGAAACAGATTTCGCACATTCTTTTGCTCTTCCTTATAAATTGTATGAGTAAACTGATTTTTCTTTTTAAATCTACGAACTTCGTGGTCACAATAGTTGTAAAATTATTTCAAAGAGACGTGCTAAAAATCTCAAAAATCTGCATTTAAATTTTTCAACTTTCAAAAATTTTCAAACATTTTTTGACAATTTTTTTTTTTTTAATGAAGTATTTTAACTCAAATTTATCATAATTTTTTTTAAATGCCACTTTTGCTTTTTTTTACGATTTTATGAAAAATGGGGGGGGGGGTTGATAAATGTCCGTCAGGCCCTTCGAATGTACGTAGGGGATTATTAATTTCAGACAATTGAGTATAATGTTTCAATTTGACCCTCCTTCCTTCCCATTGTAAATAATTTTTGGACGAAAATGCGTCGTTTTTCATGTTTTTTTTTACATATTTTTTATACTGAAGAAGAAAGCCATCTACAGTAAATTCTTTCTTTACAAAATGAAGAATAATTTCGATTGAGAGGGCTTGGACTCAAAATCGATCTTATAATTATTCCTTGGAACAGCTCAAAATAAGTCTCTTAATTTTGATCACTAAACAATTTTTGACCAGTAGTTGAAAAATGAAAATATTATCAGGTTTTTCAGATCAGCTGTATCAAATTAAAATTATTAGGAATACCTTGACAACAGGTAATTGGTAATAATACATAATAGTGATGGACCTTAAATTTCAATTAGAAAAGATCAAAAGAAGGGAAAAAATTGCCAACTGTGACATATCATTAATGATCAAATTTTCATTTTCAATTTTAAACAGAATTCGTTTTGGAGGTCCTATCAAAACATGTTCATTTATACTCCAGCCTCTAATTAAAAATTATTTGCTGAGCTCGATACCGACCAAAATAAATCAAAATTTGAAAACAGGCTTAGATTGGCGGGAGATTTGGTATCCTGGGATGGGGTTGACCTCGGTTCAAAATTCAGTTATGAATAAATTTGGGGAAGAGGGTGCTGAGGGACTAAAATCGAGAAAATTGTTCATTTTTAAATCAATCGATAGGCAACCCAAAGTTGTATTAAATAACCAAAAACTAGTATCTTAGGTCAATTAGGAGGGGAGATATGATGGTTTTCCTTCTTTTTGAGACCCAAAAGGTTTCTTTTACGCCTATCTCCTCTCCAAGTTGAGCTAGGATGTTGAAATTTGGTATGTAGACTTGGGAAGGGACATAAATGTGCCTTGTGGGGTTCTGACTTTTTAGATCTATTGCATTCTCCTCACAGCCCCAAAAACGTAATTTTTTGATCGGTTTTCCTTATTGTCAGCATCCCTAGCGAAGTGAAGGCGCGAGCTGTAGTCTATTTCTTGTATATGAATCTGAAGCGTAGATTTACCGGGGTTCTAAATGCTTTCACGAAAATCAGGTTGAAAATACATTGCGTTTTTTCTTTCTCAAGTTTTATTTTATAATTAAGCATAAATTTTATCCAATATCTATCTTTAACCTGACTCTAACTTTCGATCAAATCAGCGAGTGTGAAGTTAAAAGTATTTCGGTATATAAAATTCCACTTAAGCCTAAACACTCTCAAGGGATAAATTTTCCAGAGAATGTGTAAATTGACCACGTTCTTCCAAAAATTCCTTCTTCGGTGATTAAAAGTAAATTTTTCGCTCAAAATTTTCGCCGTCGCGTCCCTAAACCAGGGTATACAATCTTGCCAATACAACCATTGTTGTTAGTGAAGTGGAAAAACAGAATTTGAGTTAAAAATTATTTAATTATAAGAGACATTTTTTATAGCCTTTCTCCATCTTCTTGAAAACGGTGCATTTTGAAAAATATTCTAATAAATTCATTTTTATAACGTTTTGAATTTCATGTGCTTACTAAATGAATGAAAAATTATGTTGGGGCCGGGGGGGTGAAACAAAGCATGGACCTTCGAAGCTATATCAGCTTCAAGCCTCGCTTATTTTTATCTAGACCTGTCTATCTCTAGCACTGGTAGAGAAAAACCATCGCTATTGTAAAATCTAAAAAACTACAGTTTGATTAAACGACAGTAAAGAAAGTTTTCGTTTATTGAAAATTTTATACATTTATACTTTGTAAACATTTGAAATGCTCTGCCCTTTCTCACACTTCAATTATCAAGCTTTTCCTGTGACAAGCATGATTCATTTTATTTCTCGGCAATTCAAAAGTTATTCAAATAGGCGTTGCGTTATGTAAATAAGGAATTATTACCTATGTTACTGGTGAAGCAAGTTACCCTACGACTGGACACCTTATACGAGTATAGTTTGATAAAATAAATCTAATATTACATAAACGTAACCGCAGCTATGAAGGTATACTTATACGCATTAAGGCTAAATCTGCTTTTGAAATTCGATTATTTATATACGTGCTCGAACATTTAACGGCACATTAATGATACCGTGCCATGATTAATTTCGTCTTCGCCAGCCAATATTTCTGCAGCATTTACGCCAAGAATGAGAAAAAAAACACCCTGTTCAAAAATACTATATACCTACTTACAGACAGTATACCCACGAAATTCGTTATTTTTTACGAGTCACTTTAGAAAAGTACCCGGACCCACGTAATGCTTGGAAATTCGAGCTAGCTTCCTGGCACACTTATATACGTAACAGGCCTACTTGTATCTACCTACATAGTTAGCTTCGAAAAAATGAAGAACTTCCGCAATGCTTGTCCCTAAAGATTACGACGAAATTCCAGTAACGCGGTAATATTTCTTAAACCGCAACTTCTAAGCTGCGTAGCGTGCGTACCTGCAGTTGGGAAACAAAATTTTTTATAAAATAAATACCCGATCGGTAAAAGTGTTGGAGATGCTTTTGTGAAAAAATCATCCTCCTCGTCGAGCACCTATCTATCTATCGTAATAGGTATCATCGTTGCGATGAAATGGAGAAAGAAGCAAAAGAAAAAAAAAAGTTTCATTGTTGAAAAAAAAAACTCCTTTATATCACTGTTCGACTATTTCATTACCAATTTAATATTTAAGATACTTTGAACTAGTACTCTTACCCTGGTAAAATTCTTGTTCGTAGGAGGAAGTTTCCAAATAAGAAATTCTTAAACGAAGCTCTTAAAATTTTCCAATTGTTGAAATTCTTAACGAAAAACTTTGAATAACGTCGAACGTTATTTCTGTTTAAAAAGTTGTTTTCTTTTTTATTAGGTTTTCTTATAAATTTTACTTTTTGTTGGCTAACTTTTTTTTTCTTTTTATAATTTTTCTTACGCCTCATTAAATGAAAAACTAACACTTATTCCGCTTATTTGAACGTTAACAAATTTCACCTTCTTCTTTTTCTTTTACCTACTTTTTTTTTTTCGCTTACTCTATTCAAACATACAAGTATACGCGAAGAAGCGCTTTAATTAAATAACGTCCTGTATACTGCTCGTCGTATTAATTCTAGAGCACCCCTTAGGTGAAAATTCTTTCTTGTTAAATTAACATCGGTATCCGTAGGTAGGTATATAGCTAAGGTAACTGTACCTCACCTACGTAGAATATCTGAAGGGATGAGAAACAGAATGGTTTGTTTATTTTCAAATGGAAAAAGTTCTGTACTTTTTTTTTTTTTCAATTCGTAATGATGGTAAATGTGATATGCTTGTTCAGCTTTTTTTGCTCTACAAATTTCAAAATTCACGTGTAGATATACGTATACTTTTTTTTTATTCTCATTTTCAATATAATATTTCTCTTTTAACGTACAATATCTAACGCGTTGTCAATATTAATTTGGATTTAGAATAGAGGAAATTTTTCATTTAAATATAAAATACGCATTATAGATGTAGACTTTTACTACGTCATCGTCGTATCTGCGCTGAAAAAAAAAAAAAAAAAACGAAAAAAGTAAAGGCATAGCTACCTTTTTATAAAATATTTCTATTTAATCTGACGCGACGAATTTCCAGTTATATTATTAAAATATTCGACGAATATCTAAAAAAGCGGTGAAATTTTTCTCACAATACTTATACGCATGCACGTAGGTAGGTATCTACAATTGTTCGTAAAATATTGAAAGAAGTTAGCTTTTGCAAATTGCGATTGCCAGTTCATTTATTGTAAAATATTTAAGTTTTCGGCTCACTTGAAATAATGTTATCCCATATGGAAAATAGAACTTCGCCTTTCCTCATTTTGAAATAGGTTCGTAGGTACCAAGTAGTAGATAACTAGGTAGGTAGGTCTAGGTATGCAAAAGAGAGATTTCATTCACGTAGGTATAAGTTTGTCCGATTTACTTGCAGATAGGCGGTAATGCTTTATTCAAATGTCCAACAATGTTTGTCTTATTTCCGCGCTAGCTCGTTGAACAAGACGTCATTTCGAATAAAATTGGATGAGTCGTATATAGCATGTAATGTAAATCGCACGCGTATTTCTATACCTAGTACCTGCGCTATAGAAATTTTTTTTTTCTTTTTTGGTATAAATTTTATGGTAAAAAATCGTCTGTAATTTGTCGCGTCCAAATAAATACCCTCGTTCGTGTATTTTCCCCAGAAAATTTCACCAATTTTAACTCCCTTTCGTATTTCGTAGAACGACTATGAAGGTGATTTTTTTTTCTCTTTTACCTTGTTTCGAAGAAGTTGATTAATGGAGAATTAGACTTTTAGCTTGCGTTTTATGGGTAAAAAGCTATGCATTTTAGTAAATAAGTTCATTTCGTTGTATTACATTATGGGTAAAAGGTATATAGGTACGTTTACCACCACCCTGTAGAAATTCACAGTCGGTATTGTGGATTTTAACTCTCATCCTCTTCCCCTCTGCTCATTCCCCCGATTCAAGTTTTTTTTTATATACGTGTAACTTCGTAGCTCTTTATACTTATATCATATACCTAATTATTTTTTATTATTATTTTTTTTAACGTTTGGAGCCTAAGGTAGTATGTACTGAGTGTTTTGGATTAACCTTTCTTCCCTTAAATCGGTGATAGGTCAACTCACGAAACTTACATGTATAATGATTTGCATACCTAAAAAATTTGAAAGGATTGAGATTTAATGCTTTCAAAATATTATCAATTTTGAAAATTCATCGAAAAAAATTAATAATGATACTAAAACACCATAATTATATACTCTTATACTCTGGAGTATGTGTGGTATAAAAATCAAGAGTAGCGGTAAAGAGGTTCGTAAAATATGATAAAATAAATACACAAACTATGACTAAAAATTTTTATATCTTTAATTTTTTGGGAACAGCTCTTGAAAAAGTTATTGTGAGCATTTCATTAATAAATTTACGCATTTTCCTTTTCAGGAAAATTGTAGATCATTTTGGTCATTTTTAGATAAAAATAGAAAGAAAAATTCAAATTTTGAAGGCGAATGAAACAAAATCAAAACGATAGCGCCACAAGGGAAAGAATATGTGCGGGGAACTGTGGTGAAAAATTCAAGAGTGGGGATGAAGTGGTTTTCAAACTATGACGATATAAGTATAAAAATATTTAGTTGAAAATTTTCATTTTTTTCAGTTTTCCCGTGGATAACTTTTGAAAAAATGATTATGACCTCCTCACTAAAAAATCTTTAAAATGAGTAGCCATGCACTCTCCACTCCGTGGTCCGAGTAGAAACCCTAAAAGTTGCTTCCCAATGAAAAAAAATGTTAAATTTTGAAGTTTATCGATTTTTTTCTTAAAAGTCCATGAATTTCCATTTCATAACATTTAATGTATTGTTTTTTCATTGGAAAGCAGTCTTTAGGGTTTCTACTCAGACCATCAAGTGAGAGGGAATGCTGTATTTCTACTGATGAGCCTTTATCTATTTCGATGATGGAGTTTACATATATGAAAGTGTTGATCTTTTCATGTTTGCTCAGAGCTGTCAAAACTGGAAGACACTTGGCCCAATCCATATTACTTTCGTTTTTGATGCATTAATACGAAGTCTAAGTTTTCCAGTGGCTATCTTCACCAGGTTGGCGAGCTCCGCCATTTCTTCTTTATTCGAAACAATCAAGGTGGTATCACATGCATATCGCAGATTAAAGATTCTTCTTATTCCAATGGAAATACCACCAGTCCAATGTTCTAGAGCTTCCTGAATTACGTAGTACTTACCTTATATGTTGAATAATTGTGGGGATAATATTCATCCTTGACATACTCCCTGTTCTACTTGAAAAATTTCAGATTCTTTACCATCAACTCTCACCACCATAGAATCGAACTCATATAGGAGCTCCATCATATCTACTATATGAGAAGAGACTTTTATTTCTCTTTAAACTTGGAAGAGCTTCTTCCAATTCCCAGAAATCAAAGGCTTTGGCATAATCTATGAAACACATCATTAAAGTTGCCTATGTTGAACTCACTGCACTTTTCGGTGTTTTGCCAGACATTTATCATCTGTTCACTTGTGCCTCTTCCTGATTGTTCACACAGAATTTACCTACGTAGATATGCCTTGATTCGGGTGCCCCTCCAATGTGGCCGAGGTGCTAAGAATATCCGTTCGCGCTAATTAGTTCAATCTTGTAAAAACAAATCTGCAAAATAGGCATGAGGAATGTACATGACTTAAAGACTACTGATAATGACCATTTAAGAATGATCAATCAACCGCTGCTTGGATTTTTACCCTATCCAGTGCAAGTTAGTTCCCATGGTCTAAAAAGTTACAGTGTAAAAATTTTAGTCACTTCCTTCACCACTGACCCTTCGTATGAAATAATTCAATTAAACAAGGTAGATGATAAATATAACCGAATATTGAGGGCTATAGGAAGAGCCAGTGAAAAAGTAGGGGCCCAAAATTTTTACCAGTGACTTTTCAGACCTTGGAGACTAACTTGCGCTGGATAGTTTGGAAATTCCATCGAGGGGCCGATTCACCATTCTTAACTGATCATACTCTTTGGAAAAGAACAGTTTTTATACTGTAAGCCCCAAAAATCAAGAGTGTAAAAGAATTATCAAAATTTTAAGTAGAAAGTTTGTAATTCGCATAAAGTTTTAATGATCTTTGATGCATCACTTGCAATTTTACAACAATGTCACTTGGGGTGATGGGAGGGGGGGGAGGGCTTCACCAAAATCACTTAACAGGCGGAGGTATAATGGCAGAATTTTTGAAGATTTTGAATATGTTTAATGACACACCTTCCCAAATCAGTTATCAAATAGGTTTCAAGTGGCCTGAAATCGATCATGCTGTCAACTTTTGATACACCCAAAAAGGTAAGGCCAACGCGAAAAAGTTCTCTATGCCTACTGTATCAGGATGGTTCCTGGGGAGATCTTTTTATTGAGTGTTCACGTAGTACATAGTTCCCCGTTGTTTTCTACGCTATCTACAGGTAACTCACCGCATCGCTAGCCGGTTGGGTTTTAACCACCCTGAGTTCAGCAGTGGGTCACGAGTAGGTGCTCAAACCAGTTACAAGCTTTTTGATTCTGATAATAGATGGCGTGCTGTCTAGTCATCTCTGTTGCAACTAGTAGTGCTCGGAATGTAAGCGTGCAATAGTTGTTTAAAGCACGCAATGCATTACACGTACATTTTTCCCCATAGTGGGATTCGAACCTACGACCTCTCGTTTAGTGAGCCGCAGTTTAACCACTTCGCCATGCCGGTACACCTTTACGAGTACGATGAGCCAAAGAAACCTTCCCCAACAATTTTGTTTGGATTCAGCTCTTTTTTCACGTTTCTCTATTGCACAGTATAATTCAATATGCAAGTGCTTCGAGAAGGTGTCCACACTGCAGCACGTTGGTTTTTTGGTATTTTATCAGCGAATACGTATTCACGAGGCTCTGAGCTAAAAACTAATTTTCATAAGATGAATATCCAAAATAGGAGATTAGTTTTTTACTAGCAATTCTCAATAGTTAATCTTAAATCATTGTTGGATTCATTCACCAAAGTATAACGTTACAATAAACTGAAATTTGGCTTTGCTTCTTAAAATAAAAGGCAACACCTTCGACCTTTTTACAGTCCTTTTCTCTTGTCCCTATTATGAAGAAATAAACTTTCCAACGAAATTGTCACACCCTTAATGGATTCGTATTAAATAGGTAAACGTCCGGTTATTGTATGTACAAAAGAGCTATTCATAGCGAGTAAATTACGGTACTGGATTCAGTGCTGGGGAAATTAATTTCTATACTTCATTACTGACATAAGCAACATGGGTATATAGGTAGGTAGGTAGGTAAGTAGGTAGGTAGCTAGGTAGGTATCCTATGACATTTGAATTTCCTTTGAAGATAGATTCAGTTATCCGATTACCTGCAGCGAGATGTACGTATTTTCCGCTAACAGATTGAAATTTTCCAAGTCTTGAATTATTCTGTAACACGATAGGTGGTATCATTTTTGTAGATAGGTAAAATTTGCGTTTAAAAGTCTTTGATAATTACTTAAGGGAATTAATTTGCTTATACGAATAAGTAGATAGGCAGATAGGTTGGTAAATCTAGGCGTACGTAATACATATATCTAGTTATTCGAATGATAAAACTTGGAAAAGAACAAAAGTTTTACGCGATGAAATCGTTGAAGAATATTTTTCATACGAAGGCGGTTCTCATTTTAATATTAAATTTTTAATTACCTGTTTCGAGCTGACATATTAATTGCTAGCTTTTATTTTCAGACCAATCCGCACAATGATTTTAAAAGCATACCCGAAGGCCTTTGGTGGGCTATTGTCACCATGACAACAGTCGGATATGGAGATATGGCCCCTAAAACTTATGTCGGTATGTTTGTTGGAGCTTTATGTGCATTAGCTGGAGTATTAACGATTGCATTACCTGTTCCTGTGATCGTATCTAATTTTTCTATGTTTTACTCGCATACGCAGGTGAGCATATTCATTTACTAGCTGTACCTATATGTACATATGTATTGCATGTATAGATATATGGAATGTAGGCAGGGGTAGGAGCACCTATCTACCTATCTATTACCCGCAATGTAGGCTATTTTGGTTGTCTTTGTTGTTTATATACATCTCGTCTATGTTTGTGGTTTGCGTACCTGTACCTGCAATCTAATACCTTTAGTGTTGAGAAGAAAAGAAAATGATACAAAGTGAACATGACGTACATTTTTATTTTTATTTTTTTCTTTGTTAGTTTTGAATGGGAACACGTACAATGTACATAGGCTTCGTTATTCTCGCGTTATCTACATTAATTAGATAGCAAATACACATGTGCAACTTTTTAGCCTAGTAGCTGCTGTTCTAAATGAACTTTGAAAAACTTTGTAAAATATATTCATACGGTACCCACGTATGAATTTTTATGTCTTACATTATCTACATTGAATCAATTATACCGCGTTTCAGTTTACCCTCGAGTATTTTATAAAGGTACCGTAGAAGTATAGGTACTAGGTAGATGGAGATGTCTAACCGATGTTCAACATGCTTTTATCATAACTTAGTACCGTAGCAGGGTTTGAAATACCGATGATTATTAAAATTGAAGAAACGGAAGTTTTCTGTGCAGATATACTGATTAAATTTTAACAAAAGTTCGTGCCAAATTATACTAACAACTACCGTATCAGTACGTTGTGAAAAGTGGTATTCGTTAAATAACAAAAAGGTTTTTAATAATACTACGAAATACGAGTATATTATAATTCAACGTAGATATAACTTCCAGAAAACAAATTAATTGACATCGAGTCAGCGAGATTCTTTTTCTTTGAAATTTAATCATCTTTAATTTTTCTATCTAACTGCCTGAACAGATATTCAATTGATCCCTTAGGTATTTGAAGTAGTTTTGTATCGAAACCGTTGATCACTCAAGTACATTAATTTTTTATCATAAAAATTTGACCATCATTTGGAGTTGATTCAGTGCCTAAGTATGTAAGTATTTAGTATGCACTTCATCGAAATTGAAACATCTATGACCTGTACTAAATTTAAATACCTAATTTCAACTTCCTACCCCAATTTGGAGAGGAGAAGCAAGGAACAAATTTAAAAATGCGAAAACCCTACCAAAAAACTACATTTTGGGGGCTGTGACGGGGTGAAATGAGGCTGAAAAGTCAAGACTCTCAAAAGTATCTAATTTCAACATCCTAGTTCAGTTTGGAGGCGAGTTATGCTAGGAACAAACTCAAAACATAAGAAAACCCACCTATTTTTGGGTTTGTGAGCGGTTGCCATGGGTCTAAATTGTCAAAACCTCCAAAGGAAAATTTACAACTATTACTAAGTTTTTTTTTTTCACGTCGGGTTTTATTACCAAGCTCAGCTCGGTGAGATGTGTTTATTGGTAATATTTAGTACAATCTTAGATTATGCAACTCACTTTTGATGGCAACACCACAAGTTCTTTTTCACACCCTAACACGAATATGTAATTAAAATTTTTCACATTATTGAAGTATTGTTTTCCACTCCTAGAGACGGAAAAGAACTTCATCTTCGCTTGCATGAATGGAGATGGGAAAGAAAATTAATTCACAATTCGTGATTTTCGTCCCATAAAACACTTTCGCAGTACGTTAGTTTCGTTGCATGGATAATGTAAACAATGTTGTAAGCATTGGCGGGGTTTGGTGATGGTGCGGGGGGGGGGGTAAATTCTCATGGTGGTAAATAAAACAAACATGGAATGAATATTCACAATTCAGCTATTTACAAATGTTTTTTTGGGGGGAGGGGAGTTGGTAATCAGAAGCTTATTTTTGGCTTGAAATGGGTTGCTCAGGCAAAATTTAAAAAAAATCGGATTTTCAATGGAGAAAGGGTGTACTTTTTGAAATTCCAGCTTCAGTTTTATAGCTTTTACGGTGTAGGAAAAAAGATCAAGCTTTGAAGCAGACGTCTCTATTACTAAAATTTCTGTATTTTTATCAATTTTCATGATGTTCTGAACATTTTTAAAAAATTTAATTGATTTCAAAAACTTTTTAGTCATTTGTTAGATATTTATTATATCCCAAAAAACGTTTGGGGCGGGGGGGGCTAATTCAACATCTGGGAGGACTCCCTCTCCTCTCTCTTCCCTCAAATCCGCCTATGACTGTACATAATTTTTTTTAAAAATGAAAAGAAACAAAAAGGCAGATCTACAGCCCCTACGAAGTCTACATACAAAATTTTAACTTCCTTGCTCAATTTGAAAGGGAGGTAGGGGAGGAACTGCCTTTTTTCAAGGTCGAAAGGGGGGAAACCCCATATTTCCATTTCTAATTGACCCAGGAAGCTAATTTTTGATATGTTATTCAACTTTGGATTGTCTATCGATGGGCTGAAAAAAGATTTGCTTTCAATCTAAGCCTACTTCCCAAATTTGATCAATTTTAGTCAGTATTGAGCTGAGAAAATGATTTTTAGTTTCGGGGAAAATATCAAAAAAAAATCTCAAAAATGGTCGTAATAGTCTTCTGGGACCCGAAAATCGATTTTGTGGATATCTCCATTCAACCTCAATAGTTCGATAGACCGTAATAACCTGGTTTTCATTGACAACACGACATGGAAAATCAAGCTGATAAAATTTGAGAAATTGTAGAAAACGAATTGTAAAATTCTAAAAATTACCTCTATTTTAGTGTAAGAGTGTAATAAATTTCTCAGTTTTTCGGTTGCTTTCACTTCAAATATCTGTTAAACACAACTACAATACTGTTTAAATGCATTGTGTAGTTCATTAATAGATGGCAAAAATTCTTGAAATTAAAAAATTAATTAATTTTCTCGGTACGTACCTATCAGAATTTTTCAAATGCCTCATTAAAAAGGTATACGTGTATCAGTAGTAGAAGGTAATAAATTTCAAAAATTATAATAAATTGGGTAATTTTCTTAACGATGCTCATTTAAAATAATCAGCGGGTACAGCTCAAAATTGTTCAAATAATTCGTAAAAAGGTTCCACTGAACAAAGCTACTTACTTTTTACAAGGTACCACTAAATCGAGTACGATAATGGAATTTGACTGATTTTAGTGGGCATGATAATCGTAATTTAAAATTTTGTACTTACTCGTTGAATAGCATCACTTTTTGTCTCTCCTTTTTTTTTTTTTTCATTTGCTTTAAATGAAAATCTTTACACGTACCTTTCAGCTTTTTTAAATTAATTAACGGTACCTATTTGAATTTTGTTATTTAATTAAAGGCTCGATCAAAATTACCTAAAAAGAGAAGAAGAGTATTACCCGTAGAGCAGCCACGTCCTAAAAGAGGAGAAATACCTGGCGGCGTTATATGTCATAGACGAGTCAACGCTATCAAATATCATCATCAGCACAATCAAATGAGTGGTGTAAATTCGCCAAGTAAGTGTTCCAGATTTATACGAATATCGAATTACTATAGGTATCTGCCTATCTTACGTTTTCTTCTTCATTAATTACAACTGTATCGAATTTATCTTTCCAATATTTAGCTCAAGACTCTTACTGCCCTACTGGATTACAACCTGCTGCAAGAGCAATGGTTGTTTCTCCTCCTTTGTCAAATAAAACGCCAACGGTTAGGAATATTATTTTGCAGGTAAATTAATGGGTACTTTGGTTTGCGAAAAAAGTTGTCGTGCATTTTTTGTTCACCAACTGATTGCATTTTTATTTTACAGCCCAAACTATTACCTGAGGTGGTTATTCAGGAACAGAAAGTTATCTCGGGTGATATGGCAGGAGAATCAGTAAATCCATCCACTATTTGAAAATAATATTTTCGTTGAATTTAGTTACCTTTATTGAATTATTATTGAAAAGATTGTTGTGATTTGTTAATGGTATGTATAAGAGATGCGAAAAGGCTCAATACTTTTATCGATATTTTTTGTATGCTGAATTTCATATACAATAAAATTGCTCACGTTTGGAAAACGATATTTGTAAATTGCGAAATGGCTATGTAATTGTTTGTTTTTTGTCAGTTTATTTGTTCCGGTTTTACTTATGGTCAATTGCATTATACTTAGACATACACATTTCATGTGTTTTTTTTTTTTTTAATACTTGGTAGGAGTAGGGCACTAATTTATGCTTCATGTTTGAAAACTGGATGGGCGAGTTGTGTGGAAAAGTACCTTAGGGTTCTAGTTGAGAGCCAGAGAGGAATCGTTCAAAATAACACTTTGCATGTTTTAAGCAATGAAAGAGTGTATGTAAGTGGAACTGTGATTTCATCTTTTAAAAATATCGATATCTCAAAATAAGTGATACCTATTACCTACTTCGCATCTCTACATAATGTTCTGTGTTTTATGTATTTATACTTTCGCTTGAAAATTTTTTTCTCATTATGTTGAATGTTTTTGTGTGTATGTATTTAGTGACTTTATTTTTATTAAGCGAAATTGTAATCTTTTCTTCGATATTTTTTTTTTTTTCATTTCGTATATCAGATATTTGTTAATTGAAAATGAATTAAAATTCGTTAAAAATGTCCAAAAGTGTGTGGAAAATGTCATTTTCATAGGTAATACATTTCAGAATGCGAGTTCCTCTTACCTATCTGATGTAGTTTGCCAATAGTTGATAATTCTGTCTTTGGATAGAACACGAGTATTGTTGACCCCTGCCATGAGTTGATAATTTTTTTATATTCACTTTGCTAAATAGAAAACACAAATTTCCGTATTTTAGCAAAAACCTGGACAGTTTTGCTGTGTTTGAGTTTGAAATTTATTTTTTTCAAAATTTTTGCAAAATATGTACCGAAATGGTATTTATTTATGCCAAAATGACGGAAACATATGGGGGAATCTACGAAAACATTTTCGCATGCCCGAGTTCGACTGGAGGGGAGGAAAAGAGGTTATCAATTACTGGGAAGTGAAAATCCTTTACTTGCCAGTGATTAATAACTAAAAAATTGCTGAAAATAAATAATATTTCCGAAAAAAAGAATTGATTTAAGATACCTTTTCACATTTAAAAATTTGTCATCTAATTCACACTAGAAAATGATAACAACTTACATCAACTCTTGTAGTTATTGGAAATTCTTAATTATTATCAAATTTAATTTTTTTTTAATATTTGCTGTAGTTGATAGCCTCTGCTCCCCTCAAAGTGACATTTGGGGTAGAAAATATTTTTAGGGTAATCGATATTGATATTTAGATCAATAAAATATCATTTTGAATAGTTTTTGTGTCATAAACTATACGGACAATCAACTATTAGCAATTTGCTAAAAAAAAAGCTATCAACTACGGGCAAAAAGCGCAAAAGTGATTTGGAATTTTTTCCAGAGAGAGGTGATTTAAGTGGAGAGTGAACAACACAAAGGATGTAAGGGGTATACATAGGAGTATAAAATATAATTTTTTCAGAATTTTTTCATCATTACATGCGACGTAATTAATAAAAATGTAAAAAAATTTCCTCTTACTTATCAGCTACTGGCAAATTACCTTACTAGGGCGTTTAAATTTTAGATTTTTCTCGAAAGTTGGAGGTGGTGAAAAAAAATTGTGAAATAACGTCAAATGAACGTGGTAAAAATTGGGTTTGCTGACTTGACCCGCAAGTTGGGATTCACGAGGTCATTTGTGACTCGGATCAAATCTCAGATCATCGAGTAAAAAACAATGCGGATCACAGAAACGGATCGTTTCGCAAAAATATGATTCGAATCACGGATCACGGATCACACTCAAAACACTAATCCGAACTCGAATCAATTTTCACAGATCTTTTGTTTAACAAAAAAATGATTCGGATTAAAAATTTCGGATCACCGTATCATTTTTTTCAAAACGCAGGCTGCAGTAATTTCCTAATTCACGCTAATTTCAATCTTACAAGATTTTTTACCTTTAAACAGTAACCACATCACCGTGATCTAATCTTGCAGCACTATCAACACTTTAAAAAAATGATCCGGAGAAGTCATGATTTCAAGAAAATGAATCGGATCAAATCACAATTTTTTGATTCTGACGCTCCCAAGCCTGCTTAACCCTTACCCCACACTATTTTGATTTAAAATTTCAAAAATTATTTGTAAAAACAAAAAATTCTTTTTTTGTTTTTTTTTATGTCAACTTGTCATAGTAGACCACATTAGACCAAAAAAAAACTTTTGCATTTTTGTTTGTTTTTCAGGAGTTTCAACACCATGCTTAAAAATTAAGAAAATCGAAAATTTCGAATTTTTTTGAAACGAAAAAGCAAAAAAATTCTTTCATTTAAAATGCTATAAAAAAATGATGAAATTTCGTATTTTTACTTCACTGCCTTGAAAAAATTTTAAAGAATTGATTTTTTTCATTTTTAAACAGATTTTTGAAATCCCTGAAAAGCAAAAAAAAAATTGCTAAGTTTTATTTGGTCTCATGTGGTCTACCATGACACGTCAACATCAAAAAAATCAAGAAGAGAATTTTTTTTCGATTTCTGTACACATTTTGAAATTTTTAAATCAAAAGGGGGTGGGGTAGGGGTCAAGTTAGAACCTCAAACCATTTCGCAACATTTTTTTCCATACGCCATTCCATTTTTCGAAAAAAAAAAAAAAAAAAAAACTAAAATTAAAACGCCCAAAAAAAAAAAAAAAAAAAAAACTAAAATTAAAACGCCCTACTATCTACCTAAATAAATACCAGCCCACCCTTTGGGTAAACGATAGAATTTTTCAAAATAATTCTGGCCCTGAAAAACACATAGGTACTGAACTAAATTTTTCAAAAATTAAATTATTTTTTAATAATACTGAAATCGAAGCAAATGAAGAATTCAATAACAACTAAAAAGTAATTTTCAAAAGAAGGATAATGATTATACTATATTTAATACAGTCAAAACGTTGTTATAAATAAAATTTAAGTTAGAATAATCAACACATGCGAAGGATTTTACGGATTAACTACATAAATTTTTATTCTAGAATCTTGAAAATATAAAAGTAAAAATAAATAATCTAAAAAATATATTTCAAACTAAAAAAAAGGAATTGAAAAATACAAAACTGGTTTATTAAAAATTAATGAAATTATCATAATATCAAATATAAAAGTTAAAATTTCAGTGTATTTAAAAATTTTAGTTAGTTTTCTAAGAACAGTAAAATTGAGTTCGAGTAACTCCGTTAGGAATGAATTTTAAATTAACAAAACTAACTACATGTAGAATAAAGGTAAGAATAATAATAGAGTTGAAATTGCAATGGGTAAATAAACTTGAAATCTGAAATAAAATTAATGATTGATTCAGGGGGAATTGAATTTCACTGAATACCTAAACACGTTATGAATAAAAAAGTCAAATAAGTTAATAAAAATAAAAAAAAATGAATAAAATTATTCGATAAAAAAATGAAAAATAAATGAAAAATTAAAATTACAAATTCTTAAAAACAATAAATATTTATAAATATATCAAATTGTACTTGGTGAGCACGAAAATCCGTAATTTTACTAGTAATAAATTGATAAATATTAGATATATACTTTAAATGTTGAATAAAATAATAAAATGAGTTTTTTGAACAAGCGAATAAAAACGAGAAAATGAATTTAAATTTAAAATGACAAATTCGTTGAAACTTGTAAAATTGTAATATTACATTTAACATTCGGAATGAATTTTTAGTTTTAAACAAAAACATCCCAAGTATAAAAATAATAATGTCATACAAAAATGAATACACATTCGAAACAGTATATTATGCTGGAGAAATGGTTAAACTTTGGGGAGACCAGGATTCTGGTTCTTGATCTAAAGTTAATATTTTCTTACAACTTAAACCTATAAAAAAGAATTCGTAAAAGTTATTAGTTTAAAAATTCAAATTAATAAATATTCTAAACTTACTCAAAAGAATTCCAAATGTACTCGCGGCAATAAACCTATCAGTAGTTTCAGCAGGGCATAATTCCGAAAAGTGAACTGATCCTCCTGACTTATCTAACCACATTGTGGTTAACTTTTCCAATACATGTTCTTCAGAAATGCGTTTCCTAAACAATAAAAAATTAGAAAATCGAAAAATAAAATACCTAATAAAATAAAGTTTAAATGTTAGGTACCTCCTTGGGATTATGACTTCTTCTACTTCTTCAATTTGCTGTTCAAAAGGGGCTGTTACAACAGGAACTAAAATTTCTGCTGCACGTTCAGCCTCCGGCACTAATGTTTCTCTTCGTGGCCATTCAATTTGCTGTTCGATGGGAGCTGTCACAACCGGAGCTACAATTCCCGTAACAGGTTCTGTCTGAGGCATTCTTGATTCTCCTTGTTGCTCAATTCCAGCGGGTATTTCACTTACGTTCACGATATTCTGATCTAATGTGCATCTCGACCTTTTATGAGGAACCACTTCTTCAGATTCAGTGACTTTAGAATATGCTGGTTGAAATACCGGTGATTTCGATAGCACATTAGGTAATTCCATCGTCGGTATTTGTAGAGGTACTTCTGTTGTCTGAATTAGGTTCACTGAACTTTGTACTTCCACATTAGAATCCTGAGCTATAGGCTGAAGTAAAGTTGATTCTGGTAATATGGTTGACGATTTCGTAACAGGCATTTGTAAGCTTTGTACTTCTATTGTAGGGACTTGAATTGTAGACTGAAGTAATAGTGATTTTGGATCAGTAGCAGGTAATTCGTTTGCTGGTATTTGTAATGGTACACCAGTTACATTTAGTAAATTTACTGAAGTTCGAGTTTCAGTTGAAGGCGCATCTATAGCAGGTATTTGCAAAAATGGCTGTTTATCAAAGTCAGGAAAATGTGAACTTTTTCTCGGTGTTTTTTCAACACGAAGCGAACTTCGAAATTGTTGCACATTTGCACGCTGTGGAAAACGGATCGATCTTCGCTGTAAATCATAATAAATATGAGTATTAATAGGTAAGTTGTATAAATTGAAAGTTGTTCACCTGAACTCACTCACCAAGCTTTCCATTTTCGATTCAAATTCGTTTTCTAAAATTTGAAAACAAAAAAAAAATTGAATACAATTCATGCGTTTTGTTATGCAATTTTTGGATAATTGCTTCGGTATAGAATAAAAATAAGATACTTACCGCCTTCAGACACATCGTCAGCCGGTTCAAATAACTGACATAATCTGAAAAAAATCAACATTTTAAACTTTTCATTCTGCGAAACTGATTGGGTAAAATACTCACAAAATATCGTCTGCCATATTCGTAAATTGCGGCATCTCATCATACAGGTCCTAAAAATTTTTAGATTGAAAGTTTACCAGAATTAAAAACTTGAATCGTCATTTTTAATAATAACAACCAATGAATATTTACTTCAAAATGAGAGATAAATTCCAACTTTTTCTCATCTTCTACATACTGATCCAACGGTAAAATACGAAAATTTTCGTGACGAAGTTCGAAATCTACTGCATTTTGTAGGTTTTCTGCATTTGATACGGGGTTCTGCATTTACAGTCATACAAAGAAATTCGAGTAAAAAAAGAAAATAACGAAGGCCAAAATCATATGAATATGGATAAGAGTGTTACTTGTGGCTTAAGTCTTAAATTTAATCTTCTATCTATAACAAGGTTGCTATGAAAAACATACTTTTGCCTAGGACGTCTTTTCACCTATAAATTTTTACATTCATGTTACACTGTTACAGTCGTAATTTACAGTATCTGAGCATTTATAATTTTTCTTTACCGGTAACGTTTCTGGAAACATATCTCCTATACGACGTCGTTCAGATGGCACTGGCAATCCCTGAAAATAAAATGCAAAATATGCAATCAATCAAGAAAGTTTTCAACAGTAATATTTTGTAATTAAATAGTATGTACGATTCCTGCATCCGCAAGAGGATCTAACACCGATACTTCAACGATGGGCCCTGGTTGATCAATTACTTTCATAATTTCAGAGGATAATCGCGGTTCGGCTGTTTGATTTCGCATTATCAAATCCGCAATCGTTGGCCTGGAAGTGGAGTTACTTTGAGCTGAAATAAATTTGAGAAAATATTTTACGTATATTGATCAATCTTGAAATCTAACACTACAACGCATTCTGTTTAACAGGGAAATAAGTTCAATGAACACAGAACGTTTCTACTCCATGCTCAATACGTTATACAGAGCTATCTTCATCCCATTACAGTTACAAATAGTGAGTTGGTACTGCATTACGCTTACAGAGTATAATTCTCATCATCTCGGACAGTTGTTTATAAAACACGAGATTTTTAACGTTGTGTCTTTTTTACGACGCTGTGATCAAGATTTTGGAAATTTTTTAATTCTCGTTCTTTCTGATTTCATGAAATAAAAGTGATTTTTTTCGTTTTAAAAATTCAAAATTTTTGCGATTAATTTAAATACTTGAAAAATTTGGTAAAGGTATGAGAGCGAAGTTAATACGGATAAAAATAAACATTTACTTTTCTGAAATCTAACGGGATTAAATGCTTAGTTCTCAAAAAACACATACAGAATGCCTACTAATCGAAAGAAGAATGTTATGCTAATAATGATAGTGTGAACCTTGAACTCGAGACATGATTCTACCTGTTTTTTCAATAGCACTTTCGACAGGAACGTGTGCTTGTATGGGATGCGTAATCGTTAATGAAGAAATGTTTTCACGAACATTTTGTAGATCTGCATCTGTTGCGGTTACGAGATTAATGCCAGCCGTTGGCGCAGATTTATCGACCTATGAAATTCAAGCAATTTTGAATTGGTGATACATTTTGATGGCAACACAAAAAAAATTATTTTATATTTGAATCTGCGGCTGTTGTATCTTTCTATTTTTCATTTTTTCAATAACGTAAAAATATGCAAAATTTGATTTAGATACTTGAATTCGGTGTGTTGGCGATGCTATGTGTTGAGACACAATCCTTTCAGTTATGTGTTGTGGAATATGTTCCGGAGAACGGAATCTATCTGGTATAGGATGTACTTCAGCTTGCACCGGAAATTGTGGACGAAAATTATCCGAGACTTGAGAAGACATCGAAAGCCGTCTTACTCTTCGAATGCCTTCCTCTAAAATTCGGTCTAATTCTATGGGGTCTGTTACGTTTTCAAAACCCTTGAATAGAATGTAAATTTTCAGTACAACACAAACATCAGATGAACAATTTTTCATTTTAATGTAGTACAACCAACCTCGATACCTAATCCACTTTCCCTAAAACAAATAGACAATTCAATGAATTTCAAAAAATTTTAAAATGAAATTTTCTTATCAAAAACAATGAACTTACAGTAAAAATTGTTTAACTTGCATTTCACGATTTCTTTCTTCAATTCCTTTGGAGGTACTAGCCTAAAAATAACGATATGTCAATTGGTAGACAGCTGAATGTAATTCTGAATGTAGGAGCAAGATGTTTCAACTTTTTTCAACTTACTATAGGTTCGGATGTACGTTCTGTTCGACGAACAACTTCATCAGCCCCAGATTTTTCTATAAGAAAATTTGTATTATAAACACGAAAAACAAAGCATCTATTGTACAAAAACATTGGTGGAACTGCAATGCTCAAAAACAACCTTCAAATACTTTAATTGAATTCGCCTCCTTCCAATATATCTTTAATTGTTTTTCAGCATTGAGTTGCACATCTGTTTGAATTTGAGCAATCGCAGTCGAAGTTACTGGATCTTGCACAGAAATGACGGGTACTTGAAAATGAGAAGTAACGGGTACGTCTGCATGAACTTCAACGGGTTCGTTATTTTCAGATGGTAAAAGACCACTAAAACGTGATCTTCTGGGTGATCTGGTTATGCTAAGATTTCGCAGGGATAAATGTAAGCCAATAATGAATAATTGAAAAGTGAATATAATTTCTTTACTTGAGCGAAGGATAACGGTTACTTATATTTGGTGGATTAATCGGCTGCAAAACAACAATTTTTACTTTGTTATTTGACATCGGGAAAGTAAATGTTTTCGTGTATTCCTTTCTAAACAGTTCTATTTATTTGAAAAAACAAAATCCAATCAGCATGTTTCTAGCACAATTACTTAGAAGAGTGGTATTTTTTCTACTTACTCAGAAACGCTCGTTGATTTTTTTTATGAACTATCAAAATAGCTTTCAAAACGTTACCAACAATCATGTAACGTAAACGTAATGAGTATAATTGACACTGTGGGGTTTCAAATCTTCGCCATAACTCATGATCGTTCACTAAGCGTTTCAACGCATCACTTCAGGTACAAATAAAAGCAACGTATTAAATGTAAAAGTTTTTGTAGAATTATATTCATATACGTTTAAAACAGACTATCAAATTCGATACTCGTAATTATATAAGCGTCTTACCAGTAATCGATCACTTTGTTCGACAAATTTCTCTTGAATTTGTAAGCGGTCTCTTCCTGACCATAAAATGGAAATAATAAATCTTCGTATGGTTTCATACGAAAGATAGTATTAATATCTTTTTGTACCTTCGATAGTGGCACTTGCCACGAATCATTATTTTGCGACTCCATAGGCCTGAAATTAATTTTTAGTTTTACTTGATCCCACCGATACATTCGAATCAGTGCATCGTTATAACTTATAACATTAACTTAAAAATAGCCTAGGTTAGCCACCTTCCCGTTAATCACAGAAGTGATTCTGGTCATTAGTAAACGATTATTGATGCTAAAAGTGTTCTTTATATTCTAACGTGCAGCTTGATTTTCCAATCAGTCGTAAAAAATTTCCCCCTTCATGTAAACCGTTATAATTAGAATTAAGTACTTACATCCAATTTATCTTCCTTCACAGTTCACAAAAGCAAAAACCATGTAAATGTTACAAAAGTGAAACGGTCGTGCAGCATGAATTATGATACATGTAACAAATGAAACGTTGAACGTAAAAAAACTATATTTAAATGAAGACACGTTTTTAGAACACAGGAGACGAAATTAAAGCATAGATCATACCACAGGATTACTTGCTATTGTATTTCTTTGGTTTCTCAATAAGAACAAGAACAGTAAAGTAAACTTAGTGCGATTTAGCGGATTTTACACTACAGTATAGTATTATATTCAGACGAAATATCCAAACGAGTCGAAGTACGATGTTGAACAGAATAGGGCATATCCATCGCTATGCGAGTACTGTGTTTTTTTTTTTAATCAGATGTAAGTACAGCGTGTTCAATTGTTTCTGATACCCCCCTCTTAGCAAAATGAGAATTTTTCGTGTTAAAAGTGTGAAGTTGGCAACTTGTTTCTAGAAATACCAATAGGAGGTATTGGAAAATGGAAATGCATAGAAACAAGTTGCCAATCTCACACTTTTAACACGAAAAATTCTCATTTTGCTAAGGGTCGCCAGAATCGTCAGAATCAATCGAACATTCTACATCCAATTTTCAAGGAATAAGAAAACAACTCGCATAGCAATAGATGCGCCCTATATCAATTTCAAAATGGTGATCAATTCCTTAAATAATTCCATACAGCAGTCGACAACACATTTCAACGAATTGAAAATCAATATGTTCTCAACAATACAATTGAGTTCTTTTGAAAAATTTTGTGTCCACACCTTCAAACCTTGTACAGTTTAAAACTTCGAATCGAGATTCTCCAGAGTTCATTTGATCAGCGTACACCATAATCGTTTGCCACAAAAAAAAGTATCATCTCAGTTTTAGCTGAAGTAGAAGGAAAAAGTGAAGCCAAAATTAAATTTTATCCTTCTGCTTAGTAGTTTAACGAAAATCAAATAATTTACTCAGAATATGATTAAAACGAAATATCAAAATCATTATGATTCGCGAGCAAGTCGAACGGTATATTTACTACTTAGCTATAACGTATATTTCAATTTTGGTTGCGTAAAAATTAATAGACTATGGAAAGATTAATGGAAAAGTCATTCGAAAAAGAAATTAATTTAATTTCAATTAACATTGCAATAATGTTGAATTGTAGAGTGATGAATACAAAGATTTATGCTTCGTACACTACTTCCGGCGTATATTAAAGAATGTGACCGATGTGTTCGGTTTTAATCATCTATATTCTTCTTACAGGTTAGTTGATGCGCATAATTCATCAAAATTTTTTATGGCTTTTTGATACGAAGATTAAATTAATCATTCACGAAAGAATATTTATGGATGATCAGTATAATGATCAGATAACATTCAAAAATTGATAAGAGAAGAAGTGATAACAGAAAACAAATAGATAAATAAAAAAATGAAAGAAAATTGGTTCTTTGTAAAATTTTTTATTTTTCATTCAATTACCAGTTAGTTATGGATAATCGACAACTTTCAGTCTCTCAATAACTATGCAGTTGATCAATTCCCGCGATATGATTCAGTTCCAGTCATTACGCAGTGGATAAGAGATAACGGAAACCACAGGTAAGCTAATACATATTATTTTCGATTTGCTATTAATGTGAAAGTTCACTCTAAATTCATGCAGGATTATTAATACACATCACTGTGCTCCATGTCTCAAAATTTGCTTGTCGCATACGATTAGAAAAAAACATGGTACTTCTTAATCTACGCATAATAATATGTACAAAACTATATAAAGTAGGATTTCAACAGGTGTTCTATCCTTCGTTCGTAAACAGGTAACGTAATATATTTAATATTTCGATTAAATTTATGGTAACAAAATGTAAACAGGCAATAAAATAGCACCCATTATGAATGAAACATACACAGATCTGTATCGGTCGATAAAAATCAACCGGAATTGTTATCGTTAACCAATTAATTAGAAACTTAAAAGTAATCACATGAGCTACATCTCAGCATTATATAAGAAACGAAAACAAAAAACTGGGCTGTTTTGAACAAAATGCCTAATAAATTATTTGTATTTTTTTATTTAAATAAATAATAAATATGAAAGTTATTTGTATCTTGGAAACATTTGTACTTTAGGTAAAGTTCTTCGACTGTACGCCCTTTTCCTATAATTTTCAACTGGCATGACGCTTTTCTTCTTGGCATGAACTTTTTCAGTGTGCTCTTGACAAATGCAGCTATTTACAATTCTAATAATGTTGTTGATTATGGTGCCATCTTTGCAGTACAGTTTAATCTTTTGTTTTTTAACATCTCCATCTTTGCAAGCTAATGCTATGACCTAATATATCAGAAAAAAAAAATAATTATGAGTAAGTATCTGTAAGTACGATTAAGTTGCTCCAATTGATTGAAATCTTTAGTTATGTGTAGAGGCGAATAAAATCAATTAATATTTAAAATTTGCATCAAAATGAAGAATTTTTCACTTGAAATCAGATTATTTATTGAATATTACACAATGCGCTAAATTTAATTTTTTCCCCCTTAAAAAACGTTATGATTATACACCTAATACGTATTTTGTTAAATTAAATACGTTTTGGCATTTAGTTTTGTTTCATCTTAACCGATGATAGCATGCTATTGAAATAGCTCAATTACTAATTATATTTTTTTCGTCCTTAAAAAAAAAGTGTAGTGTTAGGCTTGAAAATTGTTGCGTACTTTTTTTTTAATTAAATTCACTGCCTGAAGAAAGTCGTCCGAGAAAAATTTTAAATTATGTTTTAATCTCTAGTTTTGAAGTTAATTATTACTTTGACTTTTAAACACTAATAATAAAAGTTATAGAACGAATCTGTCATTTCTAAGAAATATCGAGTTTTTATTCTCAAGTTTTTATTATTTGTTTTCTTATTACGGAGAGTTTAAAATTTCAAAATATACCTATGCTTATTTTCAATGGAAGAAACTTTTCATCGTTCTTTATTGTTAAAAATTTGCGAAATTATTGATAAAAACCAAAGTAAAAAAAAGTATATAGATATTGTAGAAATTTTGAAAAACTTAAATTGAGAATGTATTGTCGAAAAACTTTTTTGTTATTCAAATCTGTGGGAAAATGAAGTTTCAAAATTCAATTACTTTGAATATGGTAATATCGAAAGCTCGATTAATTTAAATTTTTAATCTTTATTTTACCAAATGATGTATTAAATAGGTAGGTAGCGGATAATTTTTTTTTCAATATTTAAGAGGTGTATTTTAAAATCAAAAACAGATTGTAAGTATACAAAAAAAAAGATATTCGAAAATTTTATCAATATCATTGAAACACCATCTTCAGTTGCTTTTCATTTTTCTATATATTTTTTACATCAAGTAGTTAGTTATTTTATTTTATGTTAGTTGTTAATCCTGCTTTTCTTTTGCAGTACATCAAAAATTTTCATACGTTAACCTTATCTGAAAATTTTCCAATTTCTGCATATAGGCGTATCTGAATATTATTTGTTTAATTTAAAAAATAGGTAATGAATTTTAATTAATGAGATATCCTTGTGTTGTAGGTATTAAAAACACAGACGAATTAATTAGAAAGAAAAATAAAATGAAAAAGTAATTTTATTCATTGGTGTTTGATTTATTTAATTATGGTCACGACAGGCTTTTAATCAAATAAGTTTTCTACTGCAGCCTAATTTAAAATCTTGTAGTTTAAAATTTCAAAATAGCTTTTTTAGAGCACGTAATACAGATATATTTTATTAGCTCAACACAAAATAGTCGTAAATTATTTTACTTTTTTTTGTATGTTTTAGTTCGCTACATAGTCTGCTATGTAAGCCGTTTCTGATTTGGTTACCACTTGTTAACTATTCTTTATGCTTTGAGGTACTTTTTATACCCTTATTTTCAATGGTAAAAATTTTGTGAAACTGCTCCCTTTAGAATTTTCCGCATCTTTTTTACCAGGTCTCGAAACAGTAATTACTTTTTATTTTTTAATAAGCGTCTTTTATTTTTTACCACACTCATTCAGTAATAGTTACCCTCCTTTTTTACATTTTTTTTTCTTTTCAGCTTTTTCACCGTAGTTACGTATGGTTTTTACGTTCATATGAGGATAATTCATTATTATTATTATTATTTTAATACTTTTACATAATATTGAAAATTTTAATTTTAATTCAAAATCGTGGGTACAAATTGCTGTGATTATAATTATATGTTTATAGTAATAAGTTCACAAAAACTTGCCGGTCTCTGTGTGTCCGTAGGTTTTTGATACTGAGTAGAATACGGTGAAACGGAATGATAATGTTGATTCGCTTTATTGTGATCGTATTTGATGCAACGATCGGCGCATACTGTTTCTACAATTGGTTTCTTCGATTTACATCCGCCATCGTAAACATGCCGGCTCGATCTCAGACTACATTTCGTACTTCCTGTAAGTATGAGAAAATATGTTTTTTTAGTTTGCTCAGGGTAGAAAAAACAAATAAGTTACTAAAGTCTTATTTACATTTAATTTTTTCAATTAATTATTCGACCAAGGTATGAAAATATTTGCGGTATTTTATTTTATTAGGCGACGAATTTCTCGTTCAACTCGTAATCAACGCTGTGCAGTGTGCATGCGATAAGAACCGTAGAAAATGAAAGTGGCTGCTAACCCAATGAAATGTTGCCTTATAAGTTATAAATCATTATTCTCGGTGTAAATATGAATAAAAAAAAGGTTTTTTTGCAACGCTGTCATTGAAATTTTAACTGACCGTGTTTTAAAAAGTATAATCAATAGCGATAAATAATAAAAAGTACGTTTGCTTTTCTAACATTAATAATTTTACCATACTGACTTTCAATTCTTTTATTATTAAAAAAAAAAAAAAAAAAAAAAAAAAAAAAAAAAAAAAAAAAAAGAAAAAAAAAA